>VCRD01001834.1:74518-105186 GCA_006783055.1 Trinorchestia longiramus
TCCCACCTCTTGCCTCCCACCTCTTGCCTCCCACCTCTTGCCTCCCACCTCTTGCCTCCCACCTCTTGCTTCCCTCTTGCCTCCAGGCTTCCACTTCCTGCCTCCAGGAGGTAAAGGAGAGGGATGAGAGGGAGAGGGGAGTGAGGTGAGGAAGCATCCTTGTTCAGTTCCCTGTTTGCCCAGTCCTCGAGACGTGATCGTGTCTCAGTTATTCTGATCAGGTGTTCCGTCAGGTAAATTAGGTCACGTGTCACTTCGTTTAAGCTTTCATAATGCTGGAACAGTTTTCATAATACTAGCTTAGGGTAATCATCATCAAATGCTTTGTTATTCCTAACTCGCATTACGAAAGCTCTACGCAAATGTACTCTATTGCTTTAATTTCTTTGTTGGCATTATCTCGCCTAAATCATATTATTAATGGAACAGCTCGTGGTATTGCACTGTAAGAATATTTGCGATAAAAAACTTAGAAATACTACGATAATGCCAAATGCGATACAGTAAATGGGACTATTTGTTCATAAATTCTTTTGATGCGGCGGACATTCGAATGTTTTAAGGAGAACTGTCTGGCTGCTGGACTGCACGTTGTTGCCTGCTGCGCTGTTTTTTGCACGCGTACGTGTCCTTGGTGCTGAGTGTAGCCTCTGATACACGCCACCTGACTGGCTGGTGTAGTTAAGTGCAGCACTCCAATGTCCACCTCGTGACTCCCTGCCACGTCCCTTTATTTCTAATCACGAACTACCCAAAACAAACATCCAAAGTCACGGTAAAACTTTTCAAGCATGGATATTAAAAATGATGGAGGTACATCATCTGGTAATAGTAATTTGAGATGAGGGATGTCATCAGGTTTAAATTTTTTTATTCATCTCTCGGTGCAGTCATGCTCAATTTCGCACTTCAATTTATTAAAAAATTCTGTAGTACAAGACGAGTGTTGAGCACCTCAGTCCTGGTCTAAGCTGATCCAGTGCAAATTACTGCGTTAAGTATTGACAATTCATGCGCTCAGGTCACATTTAATATCTGAATGAAATCGTACCAAACACAAAGCGATAATTGCTTTCGGTGTTCAAGTCAGTTCTGTGTGATGAGGCTGTGACATCTCCCTCTATGTGATCCTCTTCTGTGATCTCTTTCACAGCTCCGTCTTAGTTTCAGATACCGACGTCGAAACGAAAATGACGGGCCTCCGACGATCGTGTTGCCCTCCTGCGCTGATCAGGCAAGAGCCTAAAAAAATTTTCCAAAATTCTGAGGGAAGTTTAAATTTTTACGCCCTGAAGTCGCATTCATAAAGCCAAAAACACAAGATCAAGAAGTCGCAAGCTATTAAAAGATCCGTTGACTTACTTTATATTCGTGGTTAATTGAAAAGGACAAATGGGTAGACTCAAAGTTAAAGAATTGTTTAGCCCCTAACTAGTCTCCTGTATATTTTCTCATCAAAGTTTGTAAAATTGTCGAACAAGACTCAAAAAGTGAAGTGGGTGCACTCGTGACCTTCATATCATCATTGTAAGACCTGAATTAGCAAGGTGCCGTGCCGGGGCAACAATCTCACTCGTATGAGGAGCTATTGCGTATCCTGGATACACACACCTGATGGTGCAACAACTGCCTAAAATTCATGTGAAGATTTTTTCATTGTGAATGCGCATAGCTGTACAGTGATAATTGTTCGTCTGCGCTTCAGATTGTCACTCAATCCAGTAACAGCTGCTCATCGTACAGAATTGTTCAACTGAATAAGATACTATCAAAGTAAATAAATATCGAAGAATTTATGATATTTATATAATAGTTGAATCACCAATTCCAGGGTTTCAGCTAGTTTCCTACGTTATGGACCAACGATATGTAGAAGAATGTGAACTATCGTTGGCGTAGATGACGCAACTGAACAGGAGTTGGAGAGAGTCATTGTAACTTTAATAATCTCTTCAAAAATATCTGGATGAAAAACGTACTCCAACTATTTTCCTGTAGATACATTGAATTACAAAAGTGGTGAATTTTTACTGGCTCAGCCTGCGAAATGTACTGAATAACTGTTCCCTGCTGCATTGATCAACATCTAACTGCTGTCTGCAAATTGTGACAACCAATTTTGTCACGTTTTTCTGCCAATCTGTGCACAGCATAAGATAGCGTGACCACTTGATATAATACGTTCATTGTGGTGGGTGTGTGTACACCTGCAAAGCTACTGCCGCTTTGAAGGAATTAACCTAAAGACATGTGGTAATTTTTAGATGTCTATTGCTACTGAAGCCAGCTTGGAGTGATGAATGTGCACAGGTATGCCTGCTGTACTCCAACGCACACGCACACGTATGACGCTGTGCGTTACTGCTTGTACAATTTTAATACAAGGAGATAAGTTTGTTTGTAATCCTGCAGTAATCTTTTGGGCGCTAACCTTGGGCTACTTATTTCGTTTATGTGTACCTGAATAACAGGCACATTGCCGTTAATAATTCTTTCATTTTTATCAAACATTTTCTCAGATTTTTATTTTTGAAACTAATTAACGAATTTCTCGTTTTTCCATTTAATGACATACTCTCATTCAGCGTACAAAGTTAATAGGTACAGTTGTGCACCTCATGCATCATCTTTCATAGCTTTTATTTGTCGTGCGATATGTCGAAGCATCGGAGTATGAGAGCATCAGAGTATGAGAGCATCAGAGTATGAGAGCATCAGAGTATGAGAGCATCAGAGTATGAGAGCATCAGAGTATGAGAGCATCAGAGTATGAGAGCATCAGAGTATGAGAGCATCAGAGTATGAGAGCATCAGAGTATGAGAGCATCAGAGTATGAGAGCATCAAAGTATGCTAGGAAAGTTTTGACGCGTCATGTTTCTTCTTTCATCTAAGATCCTGCTCAAGAGTGTGATATTTCACAACTGCTTCACGATTTAAACATTTTAAGCCTAATTAGTGTGAGGCAGGGTGTTGTGGGAGGCAGGGTCTTCAAATCTTATGTACACATGAACTGTATCATAAAATCAGAACTCTCTCTTATTGTCATTCATTTATTTTTTGCTCTACGTTCTACTTTCCATTGTTCGCGAATACTTTTAATAAATTCTGTATATTTTAAGTATCAACATCAATAATTCAATTCATGAATTAATTTCAGAAGATACCGGTAGTGAAATTTTCCCTCTGATGTCTGTTGTTTTACTTCTTCTAAATTGAAGTCGCGCCTACGATGCGAACAGCATTGTGTTCAGAGTAGTTATTCAGGTTCCATGCTTCATGAGTCCGTCCGATCTGGTTTGACTGGATGTTTCTTAACCAAAATCCCTGGAAAGAAGAGGAATTTCATGAACTGAAAGTGTGCCAGGGATAAAACCTTGCAGTACAACCATTTTGACAGTTTACCTTTTTATTTTACACGAGTGTTGTAAAATATTTGAGCCATCAATTTTTCAGTTGATCCCGGATTTTTAGTTGACTTGTATTTTAATAAAACATTTCATCAGTTTTTCCCTCTTGAACATAAAACAAAACAGCACTTAACGGTTATTTTTTTACTTTGAGTACAGTGATTATGAAATTAATATTTAGGAATCTTAGGTCGTGGTCTGTCACGCACTAGACTCAAATAATGTCGTTGGGCTTAATTCTAAAATAAAACACTACAGTTGTCGAACGAAAATTTTTCGCCCAACGGATGAGTCCATCACAGAACAAAAATTTCATTTCCACCAGACTAAGCAAATAAAGAACTCTAAACATTGCCTCTACATATTTGCACTTTGAACTACACAAAACGTGAGTAGTCGTGTGTCTGATATGAAAAAAAGTAGCTGAGATTTCCGTCGCTTTGATCAAGCACCCACGCCCATTGCTATTGAAACAACGCGTCATTTAAGTGCCGTGAATTTGCGGTATAAATATTCGTTTTGCACATAAAAATGGCGAGCTACGCGACGATGGTGACGCTCCTGCTGGCAGTGTCAGCTGTCACGCTGGCGCAGGACACCGTCAGCGACCTCCATCCCCAGGCACTGGTGAGTTCTTCTCTTAGACTTAAGCCAACCAGTTCTGCATGAGTACTTCTAAGATACTTGTAATTGGAACTTGTCTTTCCTGGTGCAATAAATTTTCTTTGCGATTTGTTGATGTGAGATAAATAGTATTGTATTTTAAATACTTAGATTCATGAAAAACACATGTGTGAGAATGCCACCAAATTTGTAACATCTCAATTGAAGAGCGAAAATAACTGCAGAGAGAAAACTTCTGTGTGAACTTGTCATGCTTATTAGTTAGGAATCTAAATAACGTGAAGTTGTGACCGGATAGATAAGCGCTTTAAGATGCACAGATTTTTTCACGATCGCTTTCAAATCATATCTAATTTTAACCTGAGACACAAGTGACGTGTATGACCATGCCCACTCCCTCCCCTCCTTGTTTTCTTGACTCACCAGATCAGCTTCGAGCCCGACAACCTGCGTCAGATGGTGGACGGGGAGATGTTCCTCGTCGTGTGGACCACCTCCATCGAGGGCGTCGCCTCCGTGCGCTTCAACATCACCGACGAGGTAAGGAATTTTTTGTCTTTTCATTCTTTATTTTTTATTTCATCTTTCACGGTACATCAACGTAAGTCTTTTTTGGTCGCATTGGTGTACCGTGTGAACAGCCCTGCACAAGTAACTCTCAATTTGTTTTAGGTTTTGTCAAATGACAATATGAAGAAATGATGTACAAAGCTCAGTATTTCATATACCAATTAGTCACGTTTCAAACACATTAATTTAATATGAATTAAATTTCCTCGTGATTAAACTGGCTTGTGATCCCTATCATGAATAGAGCAATCGTTGTAGTGGATCACGACCAAAGGTCATCTGGTCGTCACGACTTGGTGAGCTCACATGCTGCTGTAGCTTAGCTGGACTACCGCAGCCCTCTGGCTACCTTGTCTTTGCGTGAAACGCATTCAACAACTGAATTAAACAATCAAGATGCTTAGAAATATTTTATCTGAATCTCAGAAACGTGACAGGATTAACACGTTAAGTGCGAAGTGACCCATCGGTGGGTCACTCAGGTTAGGTTCTGTATTTTTCAAAGCTTTCTAGTGACTGTATGTACAAAGTAAAGATTTGCACCGGCTAGGCAACCGCACTTAACGTGTTAAAACGTCTGCTAGTGCCAGCAACTTGAAAAATCTTGGATCCACGTAGCTCTCTTGAGGATGGCCCAGCGTACATTCAGCAGCACCGGTTGAGGAAATCTGTTAACGTTTTTATTCAGCCAGGCTTATTGTTTTTCCGTTCTCTTCGTTATTTGAAGTTAGCGAGCGAGTAAATTATTATCTGCAAGTTCTTGCCTGTTTTGTGTCTTGAGTGTTCTTGTCCTTCAGAACTTCACTTCATTTATGGACCCCTTGTTTAAAATCTTGTATAATTATGATAATTAATTAGCTGTGACGAGCACTTCGCTTCTACAACAGAAGATCGTGACGGTGCTGGACCAGTCCGAGGTGATGATCGTGAGTGATGACACCAACTCTACAGTCAGCGGCACTTTCAACGTCTCTGCAGACTTTCTGGGCTCTTCTACCATCACTCTGTACCTGCTGGACCGCGACGGCGAGGTCCAGTTACTGTAGGAACCATCACTGCTTCATTATCTTGGTTCATGTTTAGTATCTTGCAATATACATTAAGTACATGTAATGCTAAGATTTCCTGTTTTTTAGGACTCTCTAGTTGACACTCCATTGGTGTTCCCTGCTCCTTAAGACCCATTGAATGGCTTAATTCTAATCATAATCTGACATTTTAAACAAGTATTCTCACACCCTAGGCTTGTAATTGTGATATGAGGCTTACCTGTTCAGGGAAGCCTATCAACGTTACCTAATCAGACACGTTCATTTGACTCGTGCACCCTAAACAAAGCAACTCGAGCGACGGGCGCTCAGCTCATCACTATATAAGTTATTGTGGGTGTTGAGGAAATTATTTTTAGGTAATTTGGGTAGAAGAAGATTAGTGTTTGAAGAAATGTATGACACATCCTACATTTCACTGCGGTAGGTTAGGAACGCCCATGAACAGCGCCGCCATAAGTAGTAGTAGTATTAACGCACATCGCCTCCAAGACCCTAATCACTGAATGTATGCCCTGAGAAGAACCAAATATTGATTACCGGAAACCTGTAACGATGAGTTAATGATGAGAAGAGTAAAAATACTTACAAAGTATGAAATAGTTCGAGTCTTTTTCTTTTATTCAATTTTTACCGAAGGTTTGATGATCAAAATAGATTTTTTGTAGTTTTTTAAACCAATTGCGAGGATGGCCTTATGTACGATATTTTAGAATTGAAAATTTGAGTTTTTGGAGATGATATTGGTGACTTAAGGCACTGCTTTACGCACCTTCATTGCACATCTGCATCACGCAGACCTCGTTTAGATGATTTGCGTCATGATTGCATAACTTGATCATCATGATCATGTGTCCTGGTTACATATAGTGACTTGGTAGCACGGCCGGATGCCGTAGCTGCGTACCAGTTACAAAGAAGCATGACACACAGGTGTTGGCGAGCGAAGACCTGCAGGCGTCTGTGTTGTTGACGTACCAGAACCTGGTGAACATCCTCTCGACGTCGCTGGGCATCCTGGTGGGCGTCGTGAACGTCATCATCGGTGCCACCATCGACCTCGAGCTCATCAAGGGCATTGTCAAGAAACCTGTCGGCCCTCTTGTAGGCCTGTTCAGCCAGTATCTATTCATGCCCGTGGTGAGTGTAAATTGTTTCATACATCACACCTCATAGTTTCTCTGTTTCCTTCTGCTGCTTTTGCATATCTAATTATATATTCGAATTCCTTGAATGTTCATTCGAGTGACCACTTTTATTGTCATTTATAACATTAGTATAATTAGGATTATTATAGGTGTTTTCAATTGATTGTATTGGTAATATTGTTCCCCTCAGGTGGCATTTGGACTCAGCCAGACTGTCTTCAGCGGGTACCCTGTCTTCCAGCTGGGCATCTTCCTGGCAGGGTGTTCCCCCGGTGGAGGAGCTTCCAATATGTGGACACATTTACTGGGGGGGAACCTCGACATGTCCATCATCATGACCTTCATTTCCACCATCGTTGCTTTTGGTGCATTATCATTGCCACACCGGCTACTGACGTGCTCTATTTGTTACTAATTTGTTTAGTCTAGCTTCTTTTTAACTAAAGGTATTTCATTTGCTTGTTTAACATGAATGAAATGTTCTTCCGGGTGTAGTATAAATGAAGGATTATATATAATAGATTTACTAATTTTTATTTATTTCAAAAAATAATATTTGATCAATATCCTCGTGTGTACATCTGAGAAATGGCGGTGGGAGAATTTAAAATACATCGTATTATTTTACTGATGAAAAAAGCAGTCCAAGATCAACCTTTGAATTGAACTGCGCTTATGCGGGGTAAGGCAAGTGATAAGGTGCGTGCATCACAAGTAGTAAGGTGCCGGGATCACAAGTGGCAAGAAAAAACAGCTTTCAGGGGTCAGATCAGCGCATAACGCGTACTAAACAAGGCATTAATTATGCATTTCATGGTAGTGTGATAGAAGCGTAACAAACCTGCGTACAGAATAGTAAAGCACTTGAACTAGCGCCCGTCTACAGCTGGACTGTTCCCCCACCTTCATGTGGCCGGTGGACCATAGTGACGAGTTGAAACTTGAACATGTATTCTGTTTACGCTGCGGACAAGCACGACTGGTTTCTTGCTGATCAGGACGATGGTGAAACGTTGAAACCCTGAAGAGGAAGGTTCTCAGTCTTGTGTTGCTGAAGGGTGGATGTGTTTAGGGATCACTATACAACATACAAGGGTTAAAACCCACAATGTTGTACAACCTGCAGTTGTTCTGATGATAGGTCTCAGCTAGTGTTATAGTGCGATGCTGGCAGAGACCACTCGTCACTCAGGTATTGACTAAGAAATTTTCCTTAATGTTAGGTGTTGTGCACGACAGGAGCGTTGCCGGCCTGGGTGCTGCTGCTAGGACCTATCATCGCCAAAGACGCAGCCTTCGTTATTCCTTTCGCCAATATCGCCATGCTCCTCATCACCCTAATCGGGCCGTGCTTTGTGGGCATCTTCCTTCAAAGATTTGTGCCCAAGTGAGCGTTCATCTTCATTCTATGAGCAAAGAACATTGCATTAGATTTCCTGACAAAAAAAAGTCATTTTCGCTAACCGTATTTTCTCTGAGTATCGAAGGAACGTTATGTTTCAATATAACTATACACATAAACAGGTATTGGTAACATTCCTTCACTAATTCCTTTGATTTTCTTTTAACAGAGTGGCAAAGATTTTAAAAATGTTGATGTCTCCAGTGATGATCTTCGTACTGCTGTACACTGTGGTGTTTGGCTGCATCGCCTACCGTTACATCTTCAGCGTCATGGATGCCAAAGTAAGTATCTGTGATACAATGTATCCAAACCTTCGACGCTACTTAAAATGTATAAACTTCTTCAAGTGTTTAAATGTTTGAAAGTCATTTGTTTCTGGCAAGTTTTATGGTTGTTCTAGGTAGGTTTCAAGCGAATTTTGGTCATACGTTAGTGGAACGTTGCGAAATCTTGATGTAAAAATATCTGTGCGCATGCAAAATATCTGAAGTATTCGGGCTGCTCCTCTAATAGCGCACTCTTCACCCCTCAACCCACCGTCCCATAGAAGTACCTCCCACTTGAACATCCAACTAACCTTCAGTTTGCCACTTTGCTCCCCAGATCATTGCAGGGAGCTTCGCTCTACCCGTCATAGGGTACCTAGTAGGACTATCCCTAGGGTCCATATTCAAGCAGCGACGAGGGGACGTGATTGCCATCAGTATAGAGACGGGGCTGCAGAATAACTCCATTGCTCTCTTCATGCTGAATGTAACGCTGCAGCCGCCAGACAGCACCTTGGCCATCGGTCAGTTAATATAATGTCTCTGTAGTAGAGGTAATATATTCACTATGTGGTAGGATAGTCAGTATATTCTACGTGGTAGCTCTCTTACTGTGATATAATACAAGAGATTAGTTTCAACCCATTTTATATTCATTATACAGAGATATATTCGTGTTTTGCTTTTTGCACTATTATACTAAAAAAAGAAGAGCAAAGAAAGGCACTTGAAACTTTGACATTTTATTGGCTAGAATTTACAATCACGTTAAAAGAAAATTACAAAGATGAGCTTGTCAACCGTAAGGTTATTTTCAAGGTCTTGAAAAATCAAATGAATTACAAGTAATCAGTTAATTAGACGGGAAAATATTTTACCACATAGAAGAGTAACATACCTAAGATTATTTTATAGGCTAAAATATTTCCTTGTTTACTTTATTGATGGCTTATATTTCATTGGAATTTTTCAGATATTGAAAACGACTTTTACGGTTGAAGCATTTGTTTTTTTAATTTTTTGACCGTTTTCTGTAAATTCTAGTCAATATATGGTTGCAAATCGCTTTCTTTGCTATTATTTTTTAGCATATTCATCATAATTTAGTTCTCGTTCATCAATTCAATGTTCTTCGTAATGCATAGGATTTAAAAGTTGTTTGTATTTCACATTGTTGACGCATTGTTTGTATTCTACACTCAAGGAGACGTGCTTCAATGATCCCGCCCATCAAGCTAATTAAAAGTTTAAGCATTTCTCATGTTCAGGCAGTTGTACCGTCATCAAGATCCATGCATATTACTTATAGATGCTTTAACAAAACCACACGTCTATTCCTAGACATGATATTCTTGTAGTTCCACTACATCCAGGAGTCTACATTTTCCTGGGTTCTATCAAGGTGCACATGAGGCATTCACGCACCTCTTATAAAGGGTGTGGCAAAAGTCACATGATATATTTAGAATTAATTTATGCAAAAACTACTTGAGATAGAAACTTCGGGTGAATTGCAAACGAAAGAAAGGGTTTTGGAGTTTTTATTTAAATAGGACATCATCTAAATGTCCACCATGTTGGTTTATGCACATGCGCATTCTTTTCGTAACAGAATCCATCACTTTTCCTAGCATCTCGGGAGGAATGTTGCGAATCTCTTGAGAAATGTTCTCTTTCAAATGTTCCAAAGTACGAGGCCTATTAATGTATACTTTTGACTTTAAGTAGCCCCATAAAAAGAAATCCAAAGGGGTCAAATCACAAGATCTAGGAGCCCAAGGAATATCAACAAAACGTGAAATTAATCGATTTGGGAAAATTGTCTTCAAAAGTTGAATTGATTCCTTTGCTGTATGGGCTGTTGCACCATCTTGTTGAAACCACATATTCCCATCTTGAATTTGAGGTCTTAAATATTCTTCAATGAATATTCGATATGCAGCTCCAGTTACAGTCGCAGTTTCTCCATTCTGATTTTCAAAAAAATAGGGACCAATAATCCTTTCACTTGTCATACCGCACCAGACAGTAACCTTTTGTGAGTGAAGTGGGATTCCTTGGGCTCCTAGATCTTGTGATTTGACCCCTTTGGATTTCTTTTTATGGGGGTACTTAAAGTCTAGTGGGTGGTCTAGTGTGGGTCTTAAAGTCTAGTGTGGGTACTCCACACTAGAGTGTGGAGTACCACTGGTATTAGAGTGCAGAGTACCACTGGTACTAGAGTGCAGAGTACCACTGGTACTAGAGTGCAGAGTACCACTGGTACTAGAATGCAGAGTATCACTACAGCATCACGTGCCTGCGTGTTTACAGTGGTGCCTGCGACGGTGTTTCTCGTCACTCCCGTCCCCCTGATGGTGCTGGGGGTCGTGAGGCTGGTGTACCTCTACGTGCAACGCAGGAAATCTGGCAAGGTAAGAGCTGCCTCATCAATACGTGCAAATGTGATTTGTCACTTAAATCTGTACGAATGTGCTGTGTCACACAAACATGTGCAATCTTATTGTGTATCACATAAATACGAGTATACCCACTTTTGTTACATATAACATAAATATGTACAAATTTTTGTATGTTACTGAAATATAGATCACTGAGGACGCATAAGCGGTAAGTGTATCGGATGTACACACTAAGTGACAGACTCACAATTTCATTTTATGCGCCGACAAATGATAGATCTATCTTCGTCTGGTACACCTTGGTACAAACTCTGAACTCTCGTGTGGATTATTTTCCGCTCATACATTTACGCTGATGAAAATTTTGAGAGAATTGATATGGAGCGTGAGCAAATTATGCTTCACGCGCCGCAAATATTTGAGGTGCCTCTCGTGTCCACCAAACGCAGCCTGAGCAATGTTTGGTTATTGTAGCACGCGTCTGTTCCCATGCAAGAAAATTGTGTATCTTTAACCAAGAAACATGATCTTCATCTTCTTCACTAACAATTTCTCATGTCCTGGAATCAACGTGAATGCTTTTTTTAAAAACTTATTTTTATTCATTTATTTATTATGTCTCGACATGTAAAAAAAAACATTTTCCCTGTTTTGACTTAATTCTTAAGAAATAATATGTTTGTTTGCTCAGGAGGAAGTGTCGATGGAGGGTGTGGATGCACAGAAGAACGGAAAGCTTCCTGCTATTGGAGCTCCCAAGAAACCAGACCCCATGACCTCACATGCCCCGAAACCTCAAAGGCAAGGTATCGACAACCCCGCCGCCGACTTGTCGGACGAAGCCCACTGACCGGAGAAACCACCTCACCAAACCTGCTGAAAACTGCAGTGTGTTGGTGCAGTGGAAGCACCAGAAGGAAGTCGCGGTGTCACAAATACTGCACCTTTGAAACCACACATAAATTCATCCGTAATTTTGTAAAAATACTATGAACATAAAAATTTGTTGTACATATTTAATCGTCGAGTGCACAGCTGAAATGAGGACGGCATGAAGTGAAATTTGGTCATGTGTACAGTGGTGTTCACTTAAGCTATACAGAGTCTTATATAAACTACGTTCTCATCAAAATGCTGTTTCTTATAAAACGACGTGGTTCTCTCGATAAATACCGTCTTCACTTAAGAAATATGCTATGACATAAAAAATCCGGTGTTACTAGAAGTACTGTGTCCGTGTAGTGAATACGGTATTCGTATGGCGTTAATGTCATTTTCCCCTGCCGTGTTGTGCTACAGTCGCACCGCGGGCTACAAGACACGAGGAACAAATACTGAGAAGTGCTGGAGTGTGAACTAAATGAAGAACAAATCTTTGTCGTAATGTTTGAGTATCATTTCCACGCGTAGATCCCTTGCAGGGCTGTAGCGCGCTATTGGACATGTGACTTGGAGTGGGGGAGGTGGTGCAGTTGCTAACCAGTTTGTGATAGTGGGCTCTCATGCAACAGTTTTCCCCTCACACAGTGTGGTTGGGCCTGGTTTGAGGAAGGCTGTACTGAGGAAAATGATTTTCTGCTACTTGCATCCCTTATGACCTACGATCCCTGGCTGTACCAGTTCTTGGCCTCATCCGGAAAATTCCAAGTACTGAAGGCAACTCAATAGGGAGGATGCTCAGAACTCTTGACACTGACTTCAGTAGTCAGAAGGAGAATGCAGGTATGAATCTGTGGTACACATTGTCACATGTTTAGACTCCAGTCGAGACCATACAGTTGACTTATAGTTTGAATAACAGAGTTTGTGGGCAGAATCGTGGAACCTAAACTTGGATTAATGATATTTTTGAGTCAGTCCTGACAGCAGCTTATAAATATATATATGATAAAATAGATTAATAACATAAGTAAACTCAAGAAGAGTTTGTGTAGGGTGTGAGGTGCTTTGCCTTTGCTGGTTTTGTCGCTAGATAATCTAGAAACTGCCAGTTTTTTAGTGATTGGATCGACAATTCTTCAGACCAAATTGATTTTATTGCTTTTTTGTCCCAGAAAACGTATTTGAAGCTTTGTTTTTGAAGTACAGATTGGCTCTGTTTTACCCGGTTGTACCACAGAAGATGGGGAAAAGCTGTTGGGTTGTAAATAATAATAAAAATTATAATAATCCAATTTATTCCTATATATCATACTGTACATGTATTGGGATCAGGTTTTCAATTCTTAATGCTAACATGCTAAGATTAGTGATGCTTACAGCGACTATTATTGTTTCCTGTTCTCTGTAGGGAGGCTTCAGGTAGAGACTCATAAGAGAGTTAGGTGAGCTTGATAAAAGTTTGTGACCGAATGTTCCGCGTCGTAGGCAGGACGGTTTCTCCTTTATCTTCTGCCCGGTGAAAATCAAGAAATAAGAAATTTGAACTCGAGACTCGTGCATCACAAGCAGGAGCCACACTACTCGACCGCAGTAGCGGCCCATACGTGGGGGGTGTGTCAGCCCTAGCGTCTCATCAATTTTCACACGGACTTAGCAAACGGAGTGGCTTACTATTGTACAGTAAGCTTAAAAATATAACTGAAATTTGCGTGTTCGGAACTCAATTTTGCCGTCCTGGGCGTGGACGACTTGCTCACGCTCTGCCAATTACCGGTAAAAGACACGCAAAACTCTTCGAGAGGTTTGGACGCTTTCATGCGTAAGTTTTGATGAGATACATAGTTAAATCAATTGTTGCTCTTACTTTTTTCTTTAAGGTGAGATCAGATGCAGAAGTTCAAGGGGTACAAGTCTAAAGAAGACGGAGTTATTCTTCCCTCAAATGACGTGAGGGATTAGAGTTGATACCATGTCCTCAGTTAATATTTTTATGCCTTGGTAACGTTCAGAAACTAACAGAAGCACGAGCATTTCTTGAGGTGCCTCTTGGCCCAATCTAACAGTAGCGACTTCCGAATATCTTTATCATTCATTTCGTTATGTTTCACGGTTCCCCACCAAAACCAGAGTCTTCCAACCGCTGTCACTGTCGTCTCTCTGACTGCCACAATTTAGTTCAGTCACATCTGGAATATGCAGTGCAGCTGTGGTTGCCTAACCTACAAACAGATAGAAATAAAATGGAGAAAATTCAGCGTAAAGCGATGGAAATGATTCCTGAACTCTACGATCTTAACTTCGAAAAGTATCTCCAACAGCTTGAACTCATCTCCCTAGAACAAAGTCGATTGCGAGGACAGCTCATTGAGACCTACAAGTATCTCAACGGCCTTAACCATGTAACCCTTGTAGGGCTTTTTGACAGTGAAGGTAACGTGCGAGCCAAAAATAACAGCAAAAAATAATAAGAAACTTCGAGATATCCCAAGCTCTAAACTCGCTTCCAGATTAAGTTGCCGAAACTTCGACCAGCTGCCCAGAAACATCGTTTCTGCTGACGCTGGGAACGCATTCAAAAATCTTCTCGACAATATTGGATAAGGAACCCTTGAGTATTGTAACGTGATAATCTAAAGTTCCTAACTCCTGGTGTCTGTGTATGATTGCAGTAGATATGCGTGACTGAAATGCTGGTGCGTGAGTGTAGTGCGTGTACATAACTGAAATGGTTTATGTAATTGTGGTGTACGTACGTGACTGATAACTTTACTTTAGACGGCATGGGAATTGGTGATCAACCTAGAATGGACCAAACTGCTCATTTCTATTGCCTTATTCCATTCTAATCTCGGATTCTATTCTTGTGTCCGCTCACAGGCTGGTGACTGATCATTCTTGTCATTTGAATACGCGCTAATGGGAAATTCTTATTCGTCGCTTTGGAAGCGAGTCAAATTATGTGGTCAGTTGGCAAGGTTTGACATCGAGCTTATCGTTTCTTCAGAAAATCTGTCGAAAGAAAGTTCTTTTCATGGCCGTATAACGACTCTTCGATGTTATTGAATGATGGTATTGTTCCCATTTAATAATCGCTTCATTTTCTAACTTGAAATTTGAATATTTCAGATTAAATTCACATAAAAACTCTCTCCGGGTTATCTTACTAAGATCTAAACTGAGGCAATTCTAGGATGACGTTTACTCTATCTGTATTTCACTTCTTCAGTCCCCAGTAACCTTACAATGATTCTTCAAACCAACATTTTGTTCACTAAACAATGATGTAACTCGTGCGCCGTGCCTCATAAATAAAACATCCTTTCTTTTGCAATTTTTAATTTAATTTTATCTATTTCTAAAGTCTATCGTAAAGTATTATTGAATATTTCTTCTAAAGTCTGTTACAAGTAAATGTAACCATTCACTTAAAGAAGTTCAGATGTGAACGCACAACAATTTATGGATTTTAATTTAGTAGCATATTCAAAATGTGCGTAAAATCTTGAACACACTGAACGTCAATTTCATTGTAGCTTTTTTATGGTGTAATTGCTAAATAGATCATCTGGCCTTGTAATTATCTTAATTAGTTCATGTTGAATAATTTTAGTCTCGAAATTCAGTTTCCGAAATTTTGAAAACCGGTCTCGAAGCTTCGAAAATTCAGCCTCAGTGACTTGGAGCTGCCATTGTAGTGACGCTAAAATTCCCTGCTAATTTCGACTGTAATTGTATGGTCTGACTTCCCTCACACAACGTGACGCAGCTGCTTGCTTGTCATGAGGGGTGTCCACCTCCCACACAGTCACTCACCTCATCCAATTGTCTGCGAGTGCGTGTGATTAAAACTCTCGTTTATTACTGCATCTTCACCACAGTCCAACAACTTTGGTGGGATCAGTGATGCGTGGCTGTACTTAACATAGGTGAGTGACGGGAACCGCAACACAACCAGCCAATCACAAGACAGCGTCGTATCTCAAATGAAGCTATCCGTCTACTGAGTGGACTATTGGCAGTCTTGTACACATTTCACTTGTTAAGTGCTTGCTACTCCATCTGCTTGGAGACACTTGGTACGTACAGCTTTTGACTTTGATCAGAAACACTTAGTGCAAAGAGTAAAGTTTAAATATTTAGCTCATATATTATATGTATTTCAACGTGATACTTTAACTTAAAACAGAGTGCAAGAAACAAAGATAAAGAATCTATTTCTCGAAATTTTCCAAGGGCTTTAATGCTGGAATGTTTTCCTGATAGTGCACCAATTGTTTCCGACCAGAGAGGGTAATACTTTGGGACTTTGTTCATAAAGCATTTCTGTGTGGTTATGCAGTTGCAAAGTAACAATGTGCATCGATATGTATCAGATACAGGGTTTATTTTTAGTTATCGCAATATATCTACTTATTAAATATTAGAGTCATCACAATATGTCTATGTATTAGGTTTTAGTGTCTTTTCTATGTTTTTAAAGAGCGCAGATGTAAAGAAACATATAATATATTTATTGTCATGTTTCCATAGCAATGCAACATATCCCCTCCACACCCACACCCACACTCCACATGTACGCACTGCGCTCTTTACGATTGCCTGACCAGTGCAAATCTTTATTTTATACACATCACTAGAAGACTATAAAATTTACACTTAACCTAAGGGACCCACCGGTTGCTCCGTTCGCAGGAAATGTGTTCAAACATATCTAGTGCTGTACGAGACCGGTCTTTTTCTTTCCTTATGAGAGAATTACGGAGAGATTCGCTGAAACCTCGACTGAAGTCAGGGTTGGAAGTTAAGAAAAAATTGAAATACTGCAAAATGAATTACCAAAACTGCTGATGATACAATGTAAGTTATAAAAGGCCCTGGTGAATGTGGTCCACATATTGGTCGGGTCTGTGGTGAATGTGCTGTACATATTGGTCTGATCTCTGGTGAATGTGGTCCACATATTGGTCTGGTCTCTGGTCAATGTGGTCCACATATCGATGGCGCAAGTATAATTGTCGCCTTTTCTGTTTCCTCTCGGATTTGCCATCCAGTCGCTTCGAGATGCCCACGTTGCAACAGTTTCCGGCTGTAGAGGGCTGTACCACCAAGCCACCGAAACTTTGAAGGATTGTGATGCCATTAAGGTTAATTTTAAGGAAGCTGCATTGTGTACATGGAATGAGTAGTACGACAACTGGGATCTAGCATTAACTGTATAGATGAAGTTTGGTATCAACGAAGTATAAAGTATAAGTTAATTTGAAACACCGTCATGCGAAGGTATGCATGAGGCGTCGCCCCGTTCAGGTAACTGGCATTGTTTCCAACAAGTAACTGGTCTTGTCCCATTCAGGTAACTGGCATTGTCCCCTTTGAGTAATTGGCATGCAAGTAACTGGTAACTAGGATTGTTCTCTTCGGACAGTTCTCATTCGTATTCCTTCATTCTTTTTCATTGCGCTGTGTTCAAACGCGACAACTGCGTTCGAGCACAAGACGACAGCGCTGTCGAGCGTCAGGCACAACACCGGCCCCTCCTCACTCTCGGTTAACAGTGCTACCGGCGGCACACTGTGCAACACATGCGTCTTTATTGACTCGTTCTTGTTATTTATTTGACGAGCGTTAGCGCCTACAGTAAATATATTTTCTGTGCCTAGTGTGACGGTGTTGTGATGTCGCACCTTAGTTACACGACGATGTTGTCTTGCTTGTCTATGTTGGTCCCCTTTAACTTTGTTGTTGATGCCGTGTGTTTGTGTTTTGACTTTGTTGACGATGTTGTGCATGTGTTCTGTAACGATGTTAACTAACATTGTGTTCACTTCCTAGGCATCTCCCAGTACATTCAATAATTAGGACTTCATTGCTGGTGATACTTGCAGCCACTTTGTTGAATGAGTTTTACTAGTACAATTATACTACTATTACATATATTTAACTATTACTGGTGTATTACTATTATGCATATATTGACGATGTTTTACGTGATGTATGATTTTGTTGCACGTGATTTATGACCAAGTTAGAAATAAAATACGAGAGCTGATTTCTTCAACCTCCGATGGGCTATAAAAAAAACAAATTTAGACAACATTATTTTATTTCGAAAAGTACTGCGAGGTCTTACTTATTTCTCTACATAATTAACGAAATGGATACAGCACGATTTCCCGAGTTACGAGCAATTGAACATGGTTCCTATGATCAATGCTGCCGCAAAATGTGATTAACGAAGTGTAATCCGTTTCTGGAAGCAGAAGGACATAGTGCTGCTGAAATCCATCGCAGAATGAGCAAAGTGTACAGTGACAACTTTATGAGTGAGGGTAGTGTATGGAGTGTGCGGGAATAGTGTAGAAAATTTAAAGAAGTTCAAACCGGCGTACATGAAGAACGCGGACAACGGCGTAAGTCTGTCGCTACTGAACGTCTCGTTCAGCGTGTTGATCACGAGGTGAACTGCAAACTAAGCCTGCTTTGGACTTCATCGTACGAAATCTCGGATACTGGAGACTGAGTGCCCGTCAAGACGTATCTCTCTTCACTGGCTGCTAATTTCTTTGAAGAAGGCATCGAGAAGCTTGTGTCACGATGTAGCAAATGCCTCAACCGTTTTGATGATTGTGTAGGGGAATAAGTTTGATCCTTCAGTACTTATGGTAATAAGATTATTATGTTTTGTAAATTTGCCTATATATACAGCCCATCAGAAGTTGTAAAAAACAGCCCTCGTTGTGATGGCAGATCAACAGTAAACTATATTGCAATGTGTCGCCTCTGAGGCCCTCAACATTACGCTTGTTGAGGGCCTCGAGCATATCATAATATGGGCGTCTTGACGATGTTAGGCATGGGCAGGTCTTGCAGTATTAGGTAAAATGTTGACGATGGGGAGAGAAGAATTGTTTTTAAAGATTTTGACCAAGGCGTTGAGAAGGGAACCGATAAAACAACTGGTGGGCAAAATGGTCTCACATTTTTGTCGGTTTAGCAAAACCAAAATAGAGTAAAGAACAGAAAACGTGTTTCTATTTTCACAATTTACGTATAATGTCATTTCATTTTATTTGTTTTTTTTCAGTTATACGAGTAGTAACACATTTTCGTTCTTTATTCTATTTCGCTTATATTAAACCTATAGTGTCAGATCATTTTATTACCACCTGTATTATTGATGATCTTGTGCCTAATACAATGTTAACTGTGTTAGAAATGATATGTGTTGACATGATAATGTTTTAAGTGCATTGAACAGGGGAAAGCTGCTACCATACGCTATTAAATCTGTACAATATCATAGACTAAAGTAAGTAAACAAACTGTGTTTCCTACACGAGAAAGTACAGTTTCTTAACAATTACCTTGAGATGAACTTTATGTATGAACATGCTTGACGGCCACTTCTCAAGCACGTACAAATGCGCTTGTTGATGTCTGTAGTGTTTTGGTAGCTTCTCTGTTCAGGCAGTCAACCCAGATATTTGTCATGTATTTATTTATCTTTAAAAATATATTGACAAAAATTATTGTAGTGATCTTTTAAAAGTTGTTTTATTTTAATTTTATTGTTTTTGTTTGTTCTTGCAAATATAAACAGGTGTGGTGTTGCGGTTCCAATAATGTGAAGGTTGATGTACTTCACTCAGTGTCGTCACTCGTCAGCTAATGCACATGTACCTTGCCCTTGCGGTTGCCTTGGTAGGCGTGTCACACTGCTGCGCCTCTCCCTCAAAATGTTGAATTAAAATTTTTCAGAAATGAACCATATTAGTTGTGAGGCCCACACCCGTACACCATTGTGAGGCCCACACCCGTACACCATTGTGAGGCCCACACCCGTACACCATTGTGAGGCGCACACCCGTACACCCGTTGTGAGGCACACGGCCCTGCAGTGAGGCACACGGCCCTGCAGTGAGGCACACGGCCCTGCAGTGAGGTGGAGCACGGAAAGAGCTGCAATATCAGGCTAGTCCAGGCCTAGGAAATGAAGTGCCATGTCACAATACGGCCGAGGTCCCCGAGCAAGGCGCTAAGTTCACTCACAACTCAAGTTTTGATTTTATTCCCAAGTCGGTCACCTGTTCCGTTAGTACTACCTCTATGCATTGTAGGGAACTTCTCATTGTTTTAACGCTTACAGTTAATAGAAAGGAGTATAAGAATTTACTTTACGGTAATAACAGCGTGTGGTAGTTTCTTTGATAAAAGTAAAACATGAATTATCTAATTCAATTTTCGTTTTGGTTATGTTTATTCTGAATTGAAGTATTGTATAATTGTTTGCAAAGGTAGAAAAAATAAAATTGCTGCTTCAAGTATATAGAACTTATTATTCTTCCTTGAGAGAAAAAACCCAGGATGGTCCCAAACTTTTAGCTGATAGTGTAAATTGTGTTTTGTTGGTGAATGAATACTGTATTGACGACGTGCTTCCTATATGTGCTGTGATACAGACTTTTAAAATACATCATTATGTTAACCCATTGTCTTCTTTACCCATTTTAAAAAAATGTCTAAACCTTCGATCCTACACCTGTGCAGGCTTCGAACAAATAAACAAAGTATGAGACTCCATTGAAAGCTTTCGTGGTGGTCGAATAGTTAAAGAAACATTTACTTCGACTAAGCTGCTGAATAATATTTTGAGTCTAATATCGAGTACCGGTTAATTATGAGGGTGGAGACAGAGGTTTTAGAACTCTGTGTTGTTTTATTGGTCGACAAAACCTGAAAATGTAGAACTAGTCTCATTAATGACCATCTCACTGAATAACAAAGGGAAACGTCTTGTACACAATTATGCTTACAGTTTCCAACTCGTTGATTATTTACAGCTTTAGAAAGCTATGCTCTTTCTTCATATAACATGAAAATTTTGTTTAGTGTAACATGATAAGTTATTGGAGACAAATGAGTTATTGCTAAGATGAAAATTAGGTTCAGCCATGATACAGCATCTTAAATAAATTAAATATTTTGACTTTTGTTTGTTCATGACTGCAAAATACCTCACGCGTTCACCAGTCTCGTACATCATATGATAGATCGGAAACACAATGTAGAAATGAGCTTAATACTTTTTGATACTAAAATGACACAAATTCAATTCCTGCTTCGTATGCTCTCTGTTATAAAACCAGAGTTATGTTCCTGTATTTTCAGCAGAATAATTATTTCAACATACATAATGATCTAGATTACGTGATGATACAGATATATTCAATAATCTTTTGTTGATCAATCGAAATGACATTTTTAGGTAATTCAATAGAGAAGAGTTATCGGAGTGACCAATGAGGGCATCAGCTATCGACAATATTGGTGTTATTGAACAGCAATACAAGAAAATTAATTTCATCTATTGGAGATAAAAAATACCTTTGAGAATAAAATTATTAAAACTTCAGTTCCCATCTGGCTTGGCTGATATCGCCACAAGCATTTCAAGGAATTATCTCTCTACGCACTATAATGTCTTGCAACCCCAGCGAGTAATGCCTTTCGTCGAGAAAATGTTTACCCTCGTTACGAAGTTAAAAATAAACCAAAGAACAGAATGCATCCTAATTTCTTAGATGCTCTGTAATTAGAATATAATCTCATGCTATTAGCAATTCGATATGCTGAAAATATTTTCCTAAGAAAAATACAATGTTAAACTTTTGAAACCATGCATACTCTGCAAGAATGAACCTATAACATCAACGTCGAAATCAAATTTTCCAAAGCAATTCATATCCACTTTACTTGAAGAAGCAAATGAAAAAAATGAGGTGGCTATTTTGATGTTTATTTAAATAGATACGGCGTGAAGTGAACACATTCGTGTTAATATATATATATATATATATATATATATATATATATATATATATATATATATATATATATATATATATATATATATTACAATTATTTTAGGCGTGGTTTGCTATGATGTATGCAAAAATATACATTTGACCTATTTGTGGCCTTTTTCTACTCCAAATTTGGCCACAAAGAGGTCTCAGCATCTGGCAACCCTGCTTACACTACGTGAGCCGGTGACTGCGAGGTCGTGGGAACATACCCCAGGGACAGACGCCAACCACTTGATATATGTATGTGCGCACAGCGCTCATTTCTTTTCCCTCCCAGTATCCCTTTCCGTTTTACCCCTTTACTTAGATACACCCTGTGCCAAACTCTCTCTCAAACCTTTCCTATTGGCACCGACCGAGATCGTGGGTGACGTACGGTATAATATGGTTTCAGTGAACGTTGCAAACTTGTCGAAAGTGTGCACCCATTACCCTGCGCGAAATCTATTTGTTTTGCCAGCGAGTTAGCCTTTGTGAATACACACGTAATTACAGGTAAGCCTACTATATATACTATTATTAAATTATGTAATAATTGATCTCAAATAACTTGAAAACCAAATGTTCAGTTCCCACTTGATAAGGTCCACCCGATCTTTTGACCGATTCATACGGATGTCAAATTTCATCACTTTATTTAATAGTTTGCCTACCTAGTCTTCCTTGAAGCCTGTAAGAATCCTGCTTGAAACGTAACTAAAGTTCTGATTGACTTTTGCTTCACCTGAATGTTTCAGACGAGACTTTCCCGGAGGATTATGCTGTCTTGCTAGCGCGGCCTGTGTGACGTGTACTCATTTCTGCCACTCAATCGACAGATTGACACACGTGAATTTTATCTGTATACATATACTCTACATCTCTGTTATAACCGGAGATCATTTTAAAGTACAGAATTCATATTATGTGAATTTTTTTAGCGTGGTTGCATTAGTGGTTGCCTTTGCAAATGCGATTTATAGTACGGATATTTTCATTTATATAATGGCACTATGCAAGTCGTACTGACACCTGTTGATAACGCTCATAAAGAAGATTCGAGAGTGCGGTCTCACTTGGAGAAGTGGCAGGTGTGTGATCAGAGCTAACAAATTAACAAACTGAACTAAATTTTTGTATACTGTACGAAAATGTAACTGCTACACAGTTAGTTGAAACTCAATGTGACGCAGACAATATAGACGAGGAAAAATAAACTTTTGATTGAATTGAACAAACAGCGTAATTTTCCTCCAACCAATTAGTTGGGTCGTTAATTTTCCCACTTTAAACGAAAACAAGTTAGTTAAATACCTGCTAGGTGTCCTGGCTACGGGATGATGAGTCAAATACGCATGCTATGAAACCATGTCACCAGATGATTAGACATTCTTTTTAACTATACACGTCGTCTGTGATTTGATGCTCGGCTCCAAGGATTCTATCTCTTTAAACTGCCACCTCGAACTGCTATCATCAATTCCCGCTTCAAATTGCCACCTCGAACTGCCATCACCAATTCCCGCTTCAAATTGCTATTCCAAGTTACCACTTCATGTTACCCATCAAGTTCCCATTAAAGTTCCCACTTCGTTTCGACTCAAGTTCGACACCAGCCACTGCAACGTTTTAAGTTCACGCAGAGCAAGCACATGTATTGTATGTGTAGTTCTTAACAGCTTCATTGTGCACGCTTTAAAACAGCTTATAACTTATTTATTTTAAATGTAGGGAATAGTAGACTAGCTTTTGGAGAACAGATAGTGGTTTGTGCTGAGTATGAGATTGTTAGGCAGAGTTTTTTATTTCCTCATATAATACTTTAATCCATCCTGCAGCATGCTTCTAGGACTCTTTATTTCTTCAATCTTGTAATTCGGAGTTTAGGTGGGAATAGAAGTATGCTAGTAATATTATTTATACAAAGTGGCCCATAAGTAAGGTACCTTTTTAAAACTATTATAGCTATAAAACTACAAATAGTAAAAATATTTGGTTAATTCAGAATGAATGAGGAGATTTCAAAATTTTCGACCAGCGTATCAAGTCTACCGACAATCACAACATATTGCCCAAAAAATTCATAAAATCCACCCCTCAAAATGAACTGCTACACAATGGAACGAGCAAAAATAATGGAACTTTACTTCCGATGTAATTGTTCGGTTACTGTAATTCAGAGGAATTACAGGAATATTGATAGTATTGAAAGAAGTCCTTCGAAGAACTGCATAAAAAAGGTAAAAATGTGCCTCAACAGTCATTAAATTCTTTACAAAGTTTTCATTTTCAACAAGCTGCAGAAATCTATTTGCAAAATCTAATCACTTTTGGTAGTATGTACGTAGAATGGAGTTCTTGCGTTAATTGAATTTTATATGGATGATACTTCAGATCTTTTATCAAAATACGTTGCAGTGAGGTATGTGACATTCTCAGTTGAATTGAACGTCTCCTAGTTGACGTTTTAGGCCGATCTGAAGCTGAATTGAAGCACCAGTTCGTATGGTCCGTGGCCTGCCACAACGTTGTCTGTCTGCTGTTGTCCCAATTTCTCTAAATTTCAATACCAGTTTTTTATTCATTTCTTCGAAGGACTTCTTTCAATACCATCAATATTCCTGTAATTCCTCTGAACTGCAGTAACCGAACAATTACATCAGAAGTAAAGTTCCACTAGTTTTGCTAGTTGTTCCATTGTGTAGCGATTCATTTTGAGGGATTAATTTCATGAATTTTTTGGGAAATATGTTGTGATTAGTGTACCCGTGCCATCAAAAATGATGGCAAATACTGTTGGAAAGATATTAAATAAAATTACATATAAGAACGCAATGCAATATATTTAGTTTTGAATATATTTACAAAGGAAAAACGTTTTAATTGAGTATTATTTTAATGACAACATTCATAGTGAAAAACAAATCCACCAAATTTCCTTGAACATCAGTTTCTTTAATTGCTGTACCCGTCTACCGAACTCGGTATCCACGATACGGACTCGTGTATATAAGGCTCTGGATCTCTCAAATTTTCTTGAAAGTGACGCGAAACATCTATGTATTAATACGCTTACGACTATCGTACCTGTGCGTCACACCCTTTATTACGGTATCTGTTATACGGTTGGGGTCGGGTCACGTTATATTATGTTACTTAGGGTTAGGAATTTTATGAATGTTTTGGTTTTAGAATTTTTTCCATTTTTTAATTTTTTAAATGGTTTACATTTTTTATATTTTTTAAATTACTTTTTAATGTTTTTAATTTTGTAAATTTTCAAATGGTTTAATTTTTTGAATTTTTCGAATTTTTTTATTTTTTTTTGTAATATTTTAGTTGTTTTTATTTTTTGAATTTGTTTTAATTGTTTAAATTGCTTAAAATTTTTCTTGTTTTTAGTTTTTAAATTTTTCGATTTTTTTTTAATTTTTGAATTTTTTTAAATTTAAAAAGTGCTGCTTGTGTATCAGTGATACCGACAATACCTTACTCATGTGCGAACCTGTACTATGCGGCCCCATGAAATTGCGAATTTTGAACGTGGCCCTTGCACTGAAAAGTTTGCCCACCCCTGATCTAAAACAATGGAACAGAGAATAAGAGAACAAAGAGAAGCAGCAAGAGAGCAACAGAGAAGGAGCCGACAGCGCTTGCGAGAAGACGAAAGGCAAGCAACTCGTGATAGAAGCAGACTACGAATGCAACAGTGAAGGATGAATATGAGTCAGGAGGAGCGAGAATTGCATCTTCAAATCATGAGAAATAGAGATCAAGAAAATCGAAATGATATGAATGATGTGGAGAGACAGCAATTTCTAGAAAACAGGAGAAGCGGATACCAAGAAAGACGAAATGATATGAATGAGGTAAAGAGACAGCAATTTCTAGGAAACAGGAGAAACAGAGACCATGAAAGAAGAAATAATAATAAATGGAACACCAGATACATTACACTGGAGCCATGGATGTCCGATGTCAATTTTGCGGAGCTTTTACACGTTTGTTGCGATGCGACCCACCGGTGGGTCACTTAGATTAGGTTCTGTAATTTTTTCAGATCCTTCTAGTGACTATGCGTACAAAGCGAAGTTTTACACCAATCAGGCAATCGCAACAAACGAGTTAAGATTCCCAAGAGAACAACTAAATTGTTGTCATAATGGAAAAGTTTCACTTCCTCTCCTACAAGAATACCCCGAAAATTTGAGATTATTCTTTGATGCCGACGGTGCAGAGGTGATTGACTATAAGTATGCTGCAATAAATGAAAAATAAGTTCGCTATTTTATTTTGACTCTTTAGAAAGGTTGCGTTATGTTAAATGGGTCTTTCATTATATATAGAATCCATACATACATACGTACATGTCCTGTGTTACATTATAGTGGTTTCATTTAATTTTCTAGGATGGCATCAAAGTTGTTGAATCATATAATTAATGATTATTAATTTATTCACTACCTGTAAAATCATGCTACTGAACTAACCTCGAATTATTCGCGGGTCCTGCTAGTATAAATAAATATATAAAAACATGACGGTCATTTTTAGTATTAGATTAGATAGTCGGTACTCTTGATACGCTCGTAGAAAACTTTGAAATCTCCTCATTCATTCTGAATTAACCAAATCTCTTTACCATTTGTAGTTTTATAGCTATAATAGTTTTAGAAAGGTATCTTACTTATGGGCCACCCTGTATATACGGGATGGCCCAGAAGTAAAGTACCTTTTTTGAATAATAACAATACAACTATAAATGTTAAAGAGATCAGGTTTATTGCAAAGGAAAGAGAAGATTTCAAATATTTGTGACGTGTATTAGTACTACCGACAATCTTTACATGTTACCCTTAAAAGGGGTGCACTTTTACCCTCAAAATGAAACGAATATTGGGTAATAATTTTCAAGTTCATGAATTGAAATGTTCGCTGAATATTAGTGTCAGTTATAAAGAAAGTTCTGTCCATTTTTTGAATCATAATTTTAGGGCATCATTACATCAATTTAACTTGCAAGTGACGTGTAGCCATCTAAATAATTAAAATAATATTTTTTTCGATTTTGTTGAAATTATTGTAATAAATAATTATTGTTGACCCAAATGTACACTCCAGCTAAAGAACACATAAGGCATATTTTATTGTACGAATTTCAGGAGAGCAATACAGCAATTTCAGCCGTAAGATCCCTCGAAGACACTTATGGAAATGATGTGGTGAATGAAAAGACCTGTAGAAGATGGTTTTCCCGTTTCAGAAAGGATGACTCCAGTCTAAAGAATGAACTATGAAAAGTACGCTTTAAAGGACTCAATTCTTAGGAATTGCAGGCTGTCATTGATGAAAACCCTGCCAGTACAAATAGAGAACTGAGCGAGTTGAATGTGAGCCATATGACTATAAGTCTTAAAATGATAAACCCTAAAATTAGGTAATGATGCCCTAATATGATAACTATAAAAATAGAACTTTCATTACAGCCTGATACTTTCGTCCTGCTCCAACGGCAGGTGTTTGTGTGAGTGTGTCCGCAGCTACTTGTCACACAGCGGTCAGAGCATGCTTCTATGTGTGTCCACAAGCATCTTTGTTCGTATAACCGCTTAAAAATAAGGTCTGCATGTCAACAGTCCATAAGGAGCGTGCCGCAAGTCATCGCTGTTGACGAAGTCTTCTAGTCAGAGCAAATATTGACCTCCCAAGTATGGGACGCGAAGAAAACTCGCGGGACATCGTCGAGCTCTGCAAACTTACCATGCTTGGTGCTGAGGGGAAACCCCTAGCTGCATCTCGGCCTGCAACGGTCCCATTGAGCACTGACGACTTTCAGTCGAAGCTCATAGAGGAATTTTACCACGAATTTCTTATGTTCGAACAATATTTCTGTATTTGCAGGCACAGAAAAGTGTGAGCTTTTCTTATCCTCACGCTTCCACTATCCAGTGACTACTTAGAGTGACCTTCCAGTGGCTATTAGCAGTGATTAATGACTCCAGTAATTGTTTCTCTGAGTGTGAACAATTATTTTATAAAATGATGGATACAAGTCATCGACTTCAAAAATAAATAATTAATTTATAGTCTTCGTTAAGATCATTATATAACTCAGATCTGTAGGAAATGGGCGCTGGTCATAGGATACAAGCAAAACTTTCGTATAGCAACACCGCATGGTTTACTTTTGCTGTGAAAATATTCAGTGATTATTTGCCAGTTTATTTATTAGAAAACTATTGTTTGGGGTCATTTACGGAGGTCATCCATAGCCCCAATTTTCAGGTGTTGTCTGAACGGCTGATTAGTTCTCAGTAACTCAATCTTTGGCTGAACTAACGCGAGCGAAGCAACTGAATGGCACCGACCGACCGAAGCAACTGAAGGTCTACATATGTACTTGCCGGAAGCTACACCAAGGGATCAAATAACGAGTTAAATTATCGATAAATGCTTATATATAATACAGCAAATACTTGTTATGATTACTGTGTAAGGGATAAAAAATATGAGGAGGGGGGAGTCTTGTGTCTCCCCCTCCCTATCACAGGCTGTGGCTGCTTCCAGGCACAAAATAAGGTCATTTCGATGCTTGCTGTTCTTACTAATATTTTCTATTGAGGCTCGAAGCGAAAATATCACGCAGTGTGCATCTGACAAACATAAAGTGCAAAAGGCATTATTTTTCTACTCGAACTGAGCGTGCTTGAAAGAATTATGTCGACATTCACAGTTACTATTTGTTTGTTAAAAAGACGTTGTATATATATCCTGCAATCGCACCTTATGTCGAATTAGAATGAAAAAATATCATGTACGATTTGTCATGATGGCGAGAAGTTCTTTGAGCTTTTTTCCACAACCGCTCGCCTTACGAGCAATGACATCAAACCTGCAGGCTTTAATTAAGTTTATTATGATTAAGAAATTTGAAACCTCGGTTTCTGTACGTGGATCATAAAGGTCAGTGAAAACAATAATCATCGCTGAGTAATTTTTATTTCAATCTGCCGCATCTGGCAATCAGTATGTGACGAGTGTGGGACTTATCACTGTTACATAATATAATTATTTACATGAACGTTTTGAATTGAGTAAAGCAGTATTATTATAACTGGCGCATAAATCATTGATTAGTTATATTAAATTTTCTATGAGACCCGTTTTCAATATATTAGAGTTGAAATCGTGCTAACGGAACTTCAATTGAGTTGTTAACATACTTATGAAAACCTCATATACTATAATGAAGGTAAGCACTTCTCCTTTTCTGCTGGATCAAGAACATTGTAATACATGAGCATATCCAATCACAAGGAGAAGCTCGTTGTTACTCTATTCTGTTTCTTCAGTACATTTGACACCACGAACAACTGTGCGAGCGTCGTCATTATGCGTCGCTAGCTTTGCAATACTGGAACCCACAGTAGGATTCGCTGCAACAAAAACGGATTTGCTGCTGATGTTAAATAAGTTTAGAAAAATTCGTACTCTTCTAGTACATACGTAGTAGCGAACATCTAAAAAAATATCAGTTAACCCTTAAACTAAAGTCTTATACGAACTACTGTACTTCTAGCAATAGATCTTTGATGACATTTAATCGATTTAATTTCTACGACGTGAAGTATATGCACATACATAGTATAAAATAGATATGCTTCACAAGTAAAGAGACCTATTTTTTTCGCTGAATCCTTCTGATGAATTAATTCTAAATTAGTTAGTCATAACGGAGTAGTAGGTATGCAGGAAGCAAAATAAAGCTAGCAACCATAAGTCATGATTTAATTTTACCCCATTGCTCACTGTAACACCATGGAAACGGGATATAAGTTTACTTTACTTCGTCCGACGCGTCTTTTACTCCTGGCTGAGGGTTGCCACTGCTTTGATATTCTCCCCAGATCTGGGTTTTTTAGTGCGATGGGTTTATGGGTTTTAATTTTCATATATGCCGTAAATCTGCTTTATTTTCGAACAGTTTTTCGGACACGAGGTTCATACCACGATAGAACGTTCACATCATTTTAGCTCTAGAACAACGAAGTGGACCTGGTAGGTCCAGTATCAAAATTAAAAAGCCCGTCTAATATTGTATTCATGTGTTACACAATATTGTATTCATGTCTGTAAAGTTTTGTTGTGCTCGGGGAATTTTAAGCAACCAACTTTAACAAAACCTACTCTAACTGCCCGTGTGACCTTACTCAAGGAGAATAAAAGAACTCGTCACAGGAACTCAGCTTGGTATTCACGGAAGTTGGCACGAAAAATAGCTTGGGATATTTTGGGATGATTGAGCCAGTCCATAGCGTCCAGATGATGGTTAGGCCAGTCCAGCTTCAGGGATGAATGACCAGTCCAGAGCTATAGCGACTGTGGCTTGAGATGTTGCACGAGTGCAGCGAGTACAGTAGGTACAGTATATGGCGTATAAGTGTACGAGTGCAGCTGGTATAGTATAGTGTAGTAGGTAGGTACGTAATGGGCCGGCGAGTTCACTGCGAGTGGGTTTCACAGCGAGTGGGTGGCAGACGGTCCCCCAAATTCAGGGAATACTAACCTAACGTCACATGTTGAAGTTTACAAGTGACTTTGCTGGGAGAGCTATGTCTAGATAACAAGCGTGAGAATGTTGCCAGAAAAAGTTTCGATTAGAAATACTCTCTGACTAACGTTACTTAATAGAAATATTATTACAATAACGTGCACTAAATATGCATGTTTTAATGGAAAAGGGTTGATAAAAATCACTCAAAGTTTAGTCGTATTTTTATTACTAAAAATGAGGAATATTTTAATACTTGTTATTTTATAACCTTTGAAGGGGTAGCATGTAGCATGAACGGTACCACCCAATGTACCATTCATATTTCTGTAATAGCAATTATCTCATTAATACATGTTAGCAATTACCTAATTATAAGTTTGCATGTATCTAATTTAATTTAAGTATCATGTAATTCATTAATCTCACTAAAGATTGTCGTAAAAATCATTACAGAATTTTAGCCTTGTTTTAGTCTCGTTGGCAAGGTTAGTGACAACCCAGGGATATATATATT
>VCRD01001835.1:11014-112091 GCA_006783055.1 Trinorchestia longiramus
TCACTTGTATCTCTGCTATATATCACCTTGAAATCTCTACTATATTCATTCATAATCTCAAGAATCCATTGTAGTTCTTGCCTTAACTCAGGAACCTCAACCATGTCATCAGTATCCTGAAAACAACTCTGTTTCTCCCCTCCCACGTTTAGTCCTAAACCACTCATTCTCAGGTGAACAGCTAATTTTTCTGTGTATACGCCAAATAGTAAGGGAAATTACAACCCTGTCTTACTCCTCTTACACTCCTCATCTACATCTACCCACCAAGATCCATACTCCACACAGGGTTGCCATACAAAATTAAAAATAGAATCCAAGGACACAAATTTACAGCACATCAATTCTATTTAACAATAATTTGCACGTCACTATTACTTCATTATGTCTTATTGGATCAAAGTTGATCAAGTTTCTTAGGAGATATAGGTAGTAAGATAGTACATGATTATATAAATTAAGAAAATTAGCTATCCACGATTGAAAACATCATGAATTTTTACAGTTTTTGTTATGTTGCTACCAGCCAACTGACCGATGAAATATCCCTATGCAAGAATGCACCAATATATTAAATAACCAACTTCCTATATGTAGTGTTATGCCATTATTTTCAAAACAAAATTTTAAATTCAGCACTTATGAATGCAAGGCAGCACTTGTGAATTCTTTTTAGAGGTCGTCCAACCTTCCCACAGTAGACAGTTACTGGGCCAAGATTCTTCTGATGCAGAGCTGCACTTTAGAGGATAACTGCACCACCGAGGACAACCACCGAGGACGACTGCAGGCCAAGGCTTTGAAGCAATCGTTTTAATAGGTGGCACTGTACTGAATAGTGGTCACAGTTCAGAAGAAAATGTTCTACTGTCTCAACTTGTCCACATCGGGAAAAAGGCGACCCCAGTAGCTGAAAACGATGCAAATGAGCTACTACGCCCGCATCACCCAGTCGAAGACGGCTGATGGCACAATCAACCCAGCGACACGAGTGCTCTCTTCTCACTGGGGTAGCTGGGGATTCAGTGTGTATGGCCATAAACCGGCCCTTAACCGAAGACTCTATTGATTGGAACCAGTTCTGTCTCCAGTACACCAAAAAAATGTAGAGCTGTTTGATAGCACAGGTAAGTCCAAACTGCCTTGGTATTTTCGTTACTCAGGACAGCTGCTCGATCTGCAGCCTCATTTCTCCTTAAGCCGCAGTGTACCCTTACCCATTGGAAGCATACTTTGGAAACTTGTTGTCTTTGAGATGCCAACTTCTGGATATCATGCACAATGTGACGGTAGTTAGGGTTCCAGATAGTTTTCAACAGGTAAAGCGCTGACTGAGAGTCTGACAGAATAGCAATGTCTTTATTTTGTAGAGCAGGGTCTTTGTTGACAAAAGCCAAGGTTTGGTGAATTCCGAACAGTTCTGCCCCAAACACTGCATGAGCTCCATTTAACTTCCATCCCAATGGAAAATAGCTTCCAATGAGGAGCTATTTGAAATAGGTAATTGGACATGCAGGCTACGATACTTGTGAACGATGTGTGCAAAAAGGAGAGTATTGGGGTGGCCATGAGGCTTTCCTTGAAACTGATTGTGAACTAAGAACAAACGACTCATTCAAATCTAAAGTTGATAATAATCCATTTGAAAGACAATATATCTCCTCTTTTGTCAGTGTTAAATTTTCAAATGGTATCACATTTTGTTATTGATTATTTGCACTTTGCATTCATTGGGAGTATAAAAAGTTTACTGACATGATTGAAGTTGAATAAAAGAAATGAAATAAAATGTCATACTGGACCAGCACAGAAGACGTTATTGGAATATCAGCTTTCAGTTCTTGCAAAACACATCCCCTTTGATTTTCCCCGGAAGTTTAAGTGTCAATTTAAAAACCTTTTTTTTTACTGAAAAGCATCAGAAATGAGACTAATGATGCTCTATATTGGAATAATTTTTCTTTAGTGCACATAATTCATTACTATGTACATTTTCTATTGTTACTAGCATCGATGAAATCCTTTTCAGAAATGATATGGATAGCAATATGGTGCTGTCTAAAAAAATTCATTCATGATGGTGCATCAATGTATAGCAAAACATTCGTAAACTACAATGTACACTCTTGGTTGTATTTGCCTGATGAATACACTGCATTTGATTTAAGAAATTTCAGCTTTCCGTTTGAGTCGTTCTTAGGAACACATTTCCAGAGTTTTGTGTGGTCTGGATACAAACCCTTGAATCAGATTAGTCAACATAGCATTGTTCAGAACAATCGTGGCCCAATTGTTGTATCTTCTGAAAATTCAAAGTTGTTGCAAAATATCAAAAAAATGTCTACAGCCCATATGTAATATTACAAAAAAAATCAACTGAAGCCAGGCATCGTGTTACGAATAGGAGAGTTGGGCTCAAGGGACAACATAGTTTTTCTGTGCTAGAGCTCTGTCGCTATAATTCGATCAACTTTTAGCCAGAAAAAAATCCATGAAAAAGTTCAAAAGTTTTCTTCTGTATGATCTTTCTTCGAAACTCCAGTTGACTCAACGTCAGTTGAAATATTCTAAATTCACAAACTTGAAAGGAAGTGCACGATCCTGATATCTGACTTGAATTGCAAAATGATGCTCTTTCTTTTCAATTCTGAGTATGTTGCTCTGTCTCTTCTTCACAGTGTCAAATCCATCTGAATTGCAGTAAACAACACTCAAGTTTATTTTTATTAATTTAGAATGCCATCTTTCAACAATTATGTAGCAGTCCAGTTCACCAGTAATACCCATGCAGTTGTGCTAAGTCATTCGGTTCAAACATTAAGTGAAGTACTTCATTGCAAGTGAGTCCTGTTGATGATGTAGATACCCTAAGTGAAAATAATACACCAGCGGAAGAAAATTAGACTACATCAAGGGTGAAGAAAATTCTTGCACAGTCAATTAAGTATTCTTTTGTTCTTCCTTTAACCATGTATCATTTACGGTTTTTAATTTTTTGCATCACATAAGTATGTAAATTAATAATTCAGTAAAAGTTGATACAACCAATAATTGAAGCAGCAATAACTAAAATTGTTTTACGCAAGTGTTTCATCTTAATTTGTATTTTATATGACATGATAATTTGTTTAATAATACATATGTTGCTAGGCAATAACATTTATTAATAATGCTGCAGGCCAGAAGCACACTACGGAGCAGAAATTTTATTTTATCAAACTTTCTGCTTATCTTTTCCTTCTTTGATTGGGATAACCCTTGTTTCATTGGTGCAATAACTTTTCATGCTTGCATTCAGGCACATTCAGAGGTGCCGCAATGAAACTCTGAACTGTACACTACTGGGGGTTATGAGACTCACATAGTAACACCTGATGCTTCATCGTCGTCCTCTGTGGCTCCGTCTGCTGCTTCATCTCGGACTACTATTTCTTGAGCAGTTTCAACACAGTTTATTGTTTTATCTTCAGATTCTCGTATAGTATCCTCAATGGCTGCTTTCAAGTAAAACAAACCCAAGGCTCTTGAAGCTGTTTCAATCACAAACCCGCAGGTATTACCGTGAAGTCAAGCAGTTTATTATTATGTAGTATTAGAATCGTTGACTTTCGTTTTCCGTTTTGGACAGTTTTGCATCTCGTCTATCATTCATATACAAAGGTATCCGCGAAAAAAATAAATGTACCATATTTTTTTGGGATGTAAACGTTGTCTTATTCATTAAAGGTTTTGATATTGTTTTATTTTATTTCGGGATCGTGAGTCAGGCGTCTCACTAATTTTTCAATGAAGTATCTTGGGTTGTTGGCACTCAACTTCTTGAAGAAATTTTGATAATTCAACTTTTAGTTTAAGTTACTTCCAGATGTTGACTTATGAGATATTTTCGATCATTCTTGTGGTTGTTTTTTGACATACATAAACTCCAATATAAACCTACCTTCATATCTTAACAAACGCACTGTCCACTCATTTAATTTCATTATTCTGGAAACAACGGTACTGCGTTTGAGGAGATAAAGAATAAGATTGATATTCTGTTCGACATAACTCGCTCAAACCGACGAGACATCAAGAAAATATTTTGCCATTCTTGAATCTTGGAAGCCTTCCGCCACCTGTGTTCAGACTGTCACACCGTTCCATCCAGCAACGTCAAAAAAGGAGTTTGACAAAATAACGACCAATCAAACAGTGGTAAGAAAATGGTCGTATATCGTGTGATCCTAAAATAGTGTTGTGCGTAAATATCTTCATAACTTCACATTGGAAAATTGTAGAAGGGTAAATAAAGACTAAAATTCATGCTAAGATCTGGCATATATTTGGCAAATCTTATGCTAAGATTAATGCTGATATCAATGTATACAATCGATATCGATCTACTATAGACAATAATATTGACTACTATTTAATGACTAGATGACGGAGCTCCAGCAATGCGTTGGCATCAGTTTGCGGGGTACCGCGTGGAAAATGCTGCAAATAATCATGAAGCCCGATTTGGTTTACGAAATGTCGTATTCAGTATTAGAACAACTCGCCAACGGACGAAAATCTCTTTCAAGGAGCATCCCACTTGTCAGTTGATATTAGGTTCTTGCAAACTCAATTACTTATTTTGGTACATTTTCTCATGACTTATGTAGCGTTTTCTATTCAAGGCGAGTAAATGAATATATTGCACATTAATTTTTGTGACACATCAGACAGACTAGTTGTAATGTGTGGGAGCAAAATTTAATGTTACGATAAGTAGGGTTAATAATATGCAATTTAACGCAATTATGATTAAAAAAATCTACTATTTTAGTTCAGGTATAGACTATTTTTCAATACTTTTCGATCATAATATAAATATCGGTTATAATAATACCTTTGACATCAGTTTCAATGTTACGTTTTAGTATCTATAACTGATTTGTTTTGTTACTACAAGGACATATAATTTAACCTATTGCGCTGATGTAGTTAGAAATTGCCTTCAAAACAGATGATAATTAACTCTTTACCGCTTAGCTATATTTCTTGGTACCGTTATCCAGGGTCGTATTCAAAGCCAAGGTATCCAACTCCGCGTCCTCTGAAAATGACCGTAACCAGAGGTGCCAAATATGGTGTTCACACTCAGTGAAGCTAACTTGACTGGTTTGTGCACAATTGTGGCTGAAGCACAGTCACTCGATAAATGTTTACATTCTTTGTATTTTTCAGTCGCACATTCAATATTACTAATGTATTACAATTTCTCAGATGCTTTAGCTGCAGTTGGCTATGATGAGGATAGGAAGCAGAAGGTGTTAGCGATCCAAGACGTCCTACATCATTGCAATGATTGGGCTGGCTTCAAGAAACGCCAGGTCGAGTTGAAAAAGTTGCCGGTGTCTTGGCGCACCGTGAAGTCTACATTTTATCAGGGTCCACTTGGTTCTCCTTCACTCACTTTGGCTGCTAATCCGTCACCTCGTATACTTGCTCCACTGACACCAGGTTTTGTTTGTCATCCTTCACATAAAATGGTTGAAAAAGTACGACTTTACTGTGAAAATAGTGGTTATTTCGTGGTGTACGAGTGATTTTAGTGACAGTGTGGAACTTAACGAATAATGTGCCCCTGAAATTAATGAAGAATACCATCCCCATCACTGAAATAACCTGCAAAGAGGCTAGTCCCTTATAGGAGAATGCTTTACGCCATATCTGGGAATAGATTATAGGAAATGAAATCAGTGTGTGGGTTAAGTATAAAATTAAATGCCAAAAAAGGATGTTTATCCTTGTGGTTGTTCAATGTTCAACGAAGCCAAAGGATACCAACGAGGAGTTACGTTCAATGCTTGTTTTTTCTTGCGGATTGAATTTTTATTTAATATGAAAGGAAATCGCCGCTACCAATTCGCCGCTATAAACTAACGATCTTTAGTATTATCAGTTTCATAGAAAAGTTTACTTTAAAAATCTGAATGAGTTATTTCTTTCAAAAATTTATTCATACTATGAACCCTTATTTCTTCGATTATTGGAACCAATGTAGTCATTAATGTCTAATTTTAAATTGTCTCCAGTAACGGAAATGTGTAAATTCGATTCGCCATCCAAAACATTGGTTTTCAGTAATGGTTAATTTTGAATAAGATTCATGAAAATAGTTTTTGTATATATAGATCTCAGCAGTAACTTGTGATGGAATTCTTGGCGTTCCAAGTATGTTTTTCTGCAAGAGTTCATTTTATTTTCAAATGGTGTATACGTATATAAGTTTGTTGAATACCTGTTTTCTTTCAATTCCAATGCAAATATTTCATGTGATTATTCAATTACATTCGGCTCTCTGAAATGATTATTTATCGTGGGACTTTTATCTCAACTGTCTCGTTTTCTACTATGAATAACCCAATAGAAGCGCTTTTTACTAGAAACATTCATCAACATCGCAGCAATTTCAAATAATTTTGCATTGTTACTTGTAACAGTAGGCTACACCATGTAAAACTAAACTTTTAAATTATTGTAAAGTTTAGGAGTGCACGAAAAAGTTGTAACCATTACTTATGCTATTAGTTGTTTTAAGAAGAAATTTCGATAATTTTGTCAGTCTTTAAATTTTCGACTGTTGGACAGATTCGCTTCACAAGGTCCGGTCTGTTGTTACCGGGAGTAATTCGCAATTTTTGGGAAAAATTGCGGCACTGCTTATAAAAATTTCGGTAAAGAATTATAAAAGTGGCTAATTTATCGAAAAATGAGACAATTCCGATTATAAACTGTCGATAAATAATCATTTTTGAAAGTATTTACATTCAGATGCTAATTTATCATCGGTCTAATGGTTTAAAAAAAGTTATCAATCGGTTATTATGGTTGAACTTTGTACAGAACTAACGATAATGACCGGTAAATCAACGATTATCTGACGATAATATGGGCCATTCGCAACACTCGTTCCGAGGATACATATATCATCGGCTTGTGGTAAGAAACGGACTATAAATACCAGTCATATCCGAAAAAAAATTTCGTCGGTCAGAGATAAAATTCGGAATGCGTACGCCGAAATAAAAAGTTTATGAAAAAACAACAGTGACGACGTGATAGAATAGTTTATCACAATAAAAACGAAAAATTTACCAAAAAATAGAAGTACAACTTCGGGCTGGAAACAACAACAAAGTGGATTATAGAACACATGGTTAAAATGAATACTTGCTAATGATATTTTCATGAAAACTCAACCTTAAATATTGGTTATGAAAAAACTACATTTGCTCAAGACTAATGCTGTACCAACTAATCTAAATTCGAGTCCTGATTAGAGCAAATGTTATTATATATCAATACACTTACGTGAAGTTAATATGTACAGGGCCATAAACAGACGTTATTGTTATTTCAAAAACGTATCACAGATTTAAACAGTATGACAGTTTTTTTAATTGTGTGACTTTCAAACTAGCAACTTTTATTGCTGGTTCTAGATTTCTTGCTCAAACACCATCTTCCGCTTCATGTTACAAAATTCCCGTCCCGATATGTTTTGAGATATACTGAAATACGAGTATGCATGCGTAAACGAAAGATCAGGATAAGTTGATTGTAATATTGTGGCAAATAGTAGCTTAAGTAAGCAAATAAATATAACCATTCGATGATTCTGTTATCGCACATGAATAATAAACAACCTTTCACTTTTTTGGAGAGAACAGTAAATAAAAAATGTCACTGCCCTAAGGAACTCGGCAATAGCTACTTACAATAATTACAGTAATAACAATTAGTTAATTTAAATTTACCAACCCAAATTAGTTACTGCTCCTTTAATCTGTGATCAAATGCTAGAACACTGTAACTTGCATGCAATAAAACTACGGCAACTGCTATGAAAACTATAGACATGAAGTGTAGTCTAACTTACAGTAAATAAGTCAAGAAATACGTACTGTAGTCGTCGTGCAATAAAAAGTGATTTATGCACTGGGAGAATTTAATCCTATGAAGTGCAACTCACGCCTATTCGTTCACGTATTTGTATTTTTTCGTTTGTAATTTTACAGTGAGAATCATTGACATGTCGTTTTTAGCTAAAATACGATGACGCAATAAATAGTAACTCTTCTATTATTTTCCATGATTAGGTTGTTGATGCAGATCGATTAAAATTTGAGCTATTTGTTGAAATGGTACATCGTACCTTGCAGCTTTTATCGAAAAACAATAATGGTCTTCCTATTCAAAAAATATATGATTTATTATATTCCGTCGAAGGTTCTTTACTGAACTCTAAATTACCTGAAGAGTCAAATCTCTTTGAAGCAGTTGGCACGGTGCAATAGGTTTATTAACTTCAGAACTTGAACAAACCTTGAAGAAACAAACAAATTAGTAATCTCGTATCACAACGCATGTGTGACTGTGAGTACTATTCAAGAGAAGCCACAATTTAATGGTAACCATTATTTTAGCTTTTCGAAAAATCATACAGAATTTTGCAATACAGTTCGAATAATTTTTTCATACCAATGCCTAATGCGCCACATTATGTTCCTAAGATTTCTAGAGTAAGTTGGTTTTTCCCTTTAACTATGGTTGGCAAAGTTGGCAGCGTACTAGATCTTCTATGATGAAAGATCAATGACCGAATTTTGTAGGGTCACTATGAAATCTTCGGCTTCGCAGAAGGTAAGAAGAAAGAGTGATCACGGCCAACCCAATTGACGTATCTTTCTATCTAGACACGTTTTGTACTCAGATGCATCGCATTCCGCACCTCCAGTACAAAATGCTTTCATTTTTCTTCCTAATAGAAATTAAAATACCTCATATTTTCCCTTTTAGAAACTCCGGAGTTAACTTTTGTTTTCAGAATTAGTTAAAAGTTTATATATGACATTCACTTACTTTTTATTTTCGCAACTGAACCGATTGCGTCAGAATATAGTTGAAGCTCGTACGGAACTTGAATGGAACTCGTTCAAACGAAATCACGTTGGAATAGAAATTTGTTTAAAATTGTGTTACCATATGGTAACGCACGGACGAAATGGGTTAATGAGATTGAGTAGTTAATTTCAATCCAACTTTTGAACTGGCTTATAAATCACACGAACCTTAAAATACTTCATGCTTAATATTGACATACAAACCATTCTGAATTGGTTAGTAATGTTCTAATCCAGGAATTTGAGCCACCCCTTTCATTGTCATTCGAAAACGGTAGTTCTGCAGTACTGAAAGGTGTGTTCAAGTACGTTGACAACAGACAACCTCCCAATCATTCGTTTTTTTCTTCTAAATACACACTCTCAAAACATACATTCATTATACATGCCGTTCAATATGGTAAAACCAATGATTTTTAACTGAAGTAAAATAGTGTAAAATAGAATAAGGCGACAGAAATGAGCCGTTTGGCCCCTTCACGGGTTGCTACTGAAGTCCCACGCCGTATAAAGAAAAAGCATCAATCACGCCCGTGTGCCTCAATCATGTAAGCCAATTCAGCCACGTATTTGCCCTTCACTCACGCACAGATATTTCAATCACGTAGGTGTATCACAATCATACACTGGCCCCAGAAGTTATGTAACGTACATTTGTACGTTTTAATACTGTGAGTTATTAATTCAAGATATGTCGAGACAATTTTTGAATCTGTTCACAGTGCCAGCAGAAACGATGTTTTCAAACAGCTGGTTTCAAGTTTCGGCAATTTTAATAGAAAAAAATTTCTAGCTTGGGATGTTGTGAAGTTTCTTATTTATAGTTTCTGGCCATTTCGAAAAGCCTGTCCAGGGTAATATCAGTAAAGTCGTTCAGATACTTGTGGGTTTCAATGAATTGTCCTTACAGTCTCCTTTGTTCTAAGGAGATAAGTTCTGGTTATGGAAACTTTGATCTGGTTATTTCATAACTTTGATCGTGGAGTTTTGGAATCATTTTCGCTGTTTTACGCTGCCTTTTATTCATTTTATTAATATCTCTTCTTAGGGTGGGAGACCAGAGTTAGAATAGAATATAGAATAGAATGAGGCTATAGGAATGAACCTTCTAGCCCATTCTTGGGTCGGATAATTACTTCGATAATTATTCGGTTGTTTTATCCAAGTCCCATGCCGTATTTCTAGCTGCGTCAATCATGTCGACAGCGGGATTCGAACCCGGGTCTTTCCGCTCGCAAGCAGATTCGCTCACCAGTCGACCAAGCTGGTGACTGAGTTGACCTGCATATTCTAAATATGGACAGACTAGCACTTCATAGAGAAGTAATATTATGTCCTTGACTTGTATTTAAAGTTCCATGCAATCAAACTAATAATCCTGCTCCCGTTTCTGAGGCTTTTTCCCACTGGTGTGTCATGTTTGAGATTTTCAGTCACAGTGATTCCTAGATTTTTACTGGTTGTATTGCTCCCATGGGTATATGATTCATCGTGTGATGAAAATGTTGGCTATTTGCACCGATTAACGTGCACTACTGAACATTTATCTATGTTGAAGCTCATTTTTGCTCATGGGCATCATAAGCTAACACATTCCTGGTCCTCCCTTATATAGTTATATTAAAAACTATTCAGCACACTTTGGAATTATTACCATACTATTCAACACACTTTTACTATTGATTAATCAGAAACGTGATCCAAACTGTTCCTGAAACATTTTGAACTACCAGAAAAAAATTATCAAAAAAATCTTAGAACGGTAGGAACAGCAACTGTTTTGCGTAAAACTGTGATAAATCCATTGCGGCAACAAGGTCAATTTCCGACAAGGTTTGTGTGTTTACTTCCAAAAGTGGCACCTATAATTGAAGTTGAATAATTCTATTATGTCTCATCAGACCACTGAATTCTTTTCCAGTATATTGCTAGCTCTGTTTAAAGCATTTTAGTAAAGAAAAATTTTGCATTCACGTGGTGTTTTGATAAAAGGAAAACATTCTTAGCCTTGTAAGAACTCAGACTCTGTTGCTGCAATGCATTGATGACAGAATGGCACTTAAAGATATTCCTACTTTTTTAAGTTCATTAATAGTAGCCTAAGGCCTTTCCGGATTTTATTAATATTTCTGACTGATAAGAAAATAAGAACTTAGGTTCATTTTGCCATCAGGGATTTTATTTTAGACTAGTCGATTTAAGTTGTTTGTTTTGAGAATTTGTTTCAGGTTGTTTTACTACATTTTGGAGTAATCAGTATTCCTCAAGATAGAATATTATTTTAGTAAAATTTGGCTCTGTATGCTCATAATAATTCATTAAACTTGATGAGGTATAAGAGTGGTATCAGAGAGAGGTTGAAGAGTGTTTAATACGTTTTTATCCATCCCTTACGAGCGAAAAAACTTACTTGTTGGTTAGAACGATGTAAAATTTGCTAAAATTAAAGTATAAGCTGTAGAATTTACTCAGATAAATATTTTACACTACAGAATGGCACTGTTGTGAAACAGAAGCAGACACAGAAGTAGTACAACTCTACAAGAGCTGTAAGTGCTGGAAAACATAGATTTTTTCAACAATCTTCAGATAATGAAAATTACAATGATGCGGCATTTCAGAGGGTATATTTCATTTTCCAAAGTTCGGAGAGTTTGATTCACCGATTTGTTTCTTCATTTCAATTTAATTACTGCAGTTTACGTTTCTATGCTTTGATTCTACAATAAGAAAAATGTTCCGTCCTGAGTTCAGTTTGACCCCACAAGCCACAAAAACAAGCGATCTTCCTGTAGCTGTCACAGCTGCCAAACCCATGACAAAATGTACATTTTGATGTCTTGTAACAATCCTACCATCGACTAAACTTTAGGAGCTCCAAAATCGGTCATTTTGATGGTTTACGACTTACTGAATGTTAAATTTTTTCCCATCTGTGAACACCAATTTTGGGAACGTGCTTTGTGCTATCTCATTAAGGATGTGACAACTTCTTTCAGTCATTATTCTCTTATGATGTTCACTAAGCTCATAACATTTCATAATTTTGAAATATTTCTTTCTCAGATCCTCCTTCAACATTCAATACATTGAAGATTGCTAACACAGGCTTCTGCAGCTAGTTCTCGATGGGATCGACGTGGGTTTCGACGCAACTTTTCCTGCATGTTTTGATGCGTTTTTTTGGTCCGAACACTTCGTTTCCGGCCTCGTCCGGGCTTATCAGAGGTTGTACCAGTCTCTTTAAACATTTATTAATTTTCCAAACAATTGAACGGTTTATTTTTAATTTTTTGCGATTGATATGTTACCGCCTTCTTTGTGGAGCTTGATAACGATATTTTGATCCACAGCTATTGTATAAAGTATGAATTGAAAATTTAGACACTTGCAATAGAAAAAATATCTTATTACCTTCAAAGTAATATAAGATTTAGATAACCAAATATTAATTTTAAATGACTTATTTAATATACAAAATTTGTTACCTTGATTATGAAACACCCTGTATTGTTTGTTATAAGAAAGTATTATGCATGTGTATTTCAAAAAGAGCGTTCATTATTTTGAGGGGTTCACGTTTCTCTGGATTATAACAAAAAAAGCTAAAACCTTTGCTTATGTCATGTTTCTAAAGTGAATGATATTGATTTCTGGAAGTCAAAATTCCAGTACTCCAGAAGTCAAAATTTTGATTTATTCAGTATATTTTCAGAAAAATGAATTAATAGTCTCTCAACATGGTTATTGCCCAAAAAACACTTCGATATTAACTACAGGTTATCAGTGAAACTTCGGTAAACTTATTCATGTTCATTTCAGAAACATGAGTACTGTGCTTGCAAATATATTATCCATGTATCACACAGTTCTGGTAAAAAATGTAATAGATATATAACTCTAATTTACATTGTTCATATTATATATCATCACTTGATGAATTTTTACATAGCACATCCATACCAATTTAATTAAATTCCCCTATTGTAATGAACTACATTTTTTGGTCTTGTTTACGAATAATATTTGTTACACAATTTAAAATCATATAATCATATGAATTAATTAGAAAGATTTTTCATACCATCTTTTTATTCAAAGGAATTCGAAGACAACAAACAAGAAAGCGTTTTAAGATACCATTGTATGTCCGCCAATAATCGTATATGCAGTGTTTAATGAATTTGTAAAGTTGTCCATTATTACCGTTTTTTTAACGGTTTCCCACGATATTTTTTCTTGGTATACTGACAATCTCATATTTTTTTTGTTGAATATATTATAGATTAAAAGTGAAATGAGAACAAATAGTGCACCAATCAAATATACAGTACATGCACAACTACATGTATATATTATGTTTAAAAATTTGTAATACAATTCAATTGGTATAATCCCAAATATTAGTGCCATTGCCTCATATCGAAAAATTAATTTCTCCCCTGAAAAGAACAAAATTATCGATGAATTGATTACACAACTAAATCAGTATGACTCATGGCCGCTAATCAGGCAACAACAAATTTATAACACGTGTAACTGTTTACCAGCTCACTCTTCTTGAGGCTACAATATAATGAGAAGTATTTTAAATATATGATCCACGTCTTTTGCGACAACAGTGAATATTTTAATTTAATTGCACATTTTTCGATATTTTTTGCCAGTCTAATATATATTTAACCATTAATTTCAACTAATTATGATTTAAAACGTTTTTAGTCTGTTTTTAAAGAGCTCAACAAGTGGCGCCAAAAGTAGTTCGTAGTTTAGAGAACTTTATTTTTTCACGATTCATGTTTTTGAAGAGGCTACCGTCTTTATTAATCCCTTCTCCAAAGGTCCTACTGTAGTAATATGGATAATTACTTCATTTGATCAATTTAAAATACGTGAAACTCCATACTTTGAATGTAAGTCAGCCAATACTTACATTGGTTGACAATTTAACTAGCAAAAAACCTCTATTTTGGCTACTGTTTATATTAATTAAATAAGCAAATAATAATAATGTACAGAGCAAGGCAATAATTTACACTCAGCAGAAATTGTAAAGCTCCTGTCTGTCTGAAGTAGTCTTCTTCACCGCATCTGTGTGAAAAAACGAAAATTTCCGGAAACTTTCAATCTTTAACACCAAATTTTGTCCACAACACTCTATCATTAACACAGGATGATATCAAATTTCAGCTCACCTAAGCCGCTGACAATTGGTTTGCCAACTGCAGAATCAAATATCCGAGGGACTACGAAACATGAGGCACAGTCAAAATTTAATGTAATGAGAGCGTCATCAGGTGATAAAGGGAGTTCCTTAAAGTATTTTTTGTTGAAGATTGTAGATCTTTAATTTTACTCATATAGGTGTTCAGAGATCGGTTGACTAGTGTTTTTTATGTCATGTGCTTAAAGTGGGTAAATCATTACTCATTCCAAATAGTAATGGGACCACCTACAAGAACAAACCCCAACGACAGACCCCACCACTCAATACATGTGCACAGAGCGCTCATTTCTATTCCTCTCCTAGTATCCCCTCCGTTTCACCCCTTTACTTCGGTACACCCTGTGCCAAACTTACCCTCAAATCTTTCCTACTGGTACCGACCGACCGACCGGCGTGACACACTCTCTACACTGCACTTCAGAAGTCAACATCTTCACCAAGACTCCTCATCTGCCTCTACAAGTTCTCGACTCAAGATTCCCCACCGTACTCATTACCAAGCCCATTCATTACGCCCGTGCTCGCGCACTGGTGGTTGAGATATTACAGGAGGCACACATTGTAGTGAGATCAAATTACTTTACCTTGGTGCTTCTTAATATATGTATCGAAACTCATCCCTGTGTCATTTATCCTGTTGGGTTACTCAACGGTCCCTTATCCCCTCAGACACTCAGTCTGAGTAGAATAGAATAGAATAGAAAGAGGCTTTAGGAACGAACCTTCTGGCCCATTCTTGGGTCGGATAATTACTTCGATAATTATTCGGTTGTCTACCCAAGTCCCATGCCGTATTTCTAGCCGCGTCAATCATGTCGGCAGCGGGATTCGAACCCGGGTCTTCCCGCTCGAAAGCAGATTCGCTCACCAGTCGACCAAGCTGGTGATAAGACAAGTCTTACACTAGTCTTCTTGTCTTACACCAGTCGACCAAGCTGGTGATAAGACAAGTCTTACACCAGTCTTCTTGTCTTACACCAGTCAACCAAGCTGGTGAGTGTGACAAGATAAGAAGAGATATTCTATTCCGAGTCTAGAAAAGATATTCATTGTCGGCTCGGAGCTAAGAGAAGTCTGAGGGTTGGGACTGAAGAGTTATAGTGATCACTAGAATTTACTCTCTCTCTCTTACTGGATCTCTATTTATCCAGTTCCATCCCAGGAGACAAATCGAGAATTACCTGTATAACCTTTAGCGTCTCTGAGGTTACAGTTTGGATCGTTACATTTGCAATTCCGTGTCTGCAATTTCTGAGACATTGCCCATCCGTATAAAATGTTTGCATCATATTAGTTATATAATCATTTGTTTTTTCGTTATTATGTGTCTCAAGTATATATGGATTATTTGGTTCCGCATACCGTTTCGATATAATTGAAATTCCTCCTCTTATACCTTTTTCAATTAACAAACACATGTCAAGATCTTTTAACAAATCTAATTCTATTTCTGTATGCTTGAATAATGCACCGAATGATAACCCTGGGGCTATGCAATAAGGCACTGGATCAAGTGAATATGTACTGTTTTAATACACATTTCTCTAAAGTTTTCAAATGCATGGGCTAGCAGAAATGTATCTACTTTATGACATAAATTATAATAGTCATTAAAGGTTTTACAACTGAAGGCTTCCCAAACGTTTAATGCATGTTGGTATTCATCCTCTGTTATGTTTATTATTCAATCTACGATAAATTGCCCTCCTGGATGATAAACTTTCAGAATTCATTTTCTCACATGTATTACATATTCATATAGGATAAATACCTTTGTTGTTAATTAACTTAAATTCTTCTTTACTTGAAAAGTCTTTTGATACCACCTTGTATTCCGTTAAATTTGTCGATAATTTATCTAAAGACGATGGCATAAGTATTAAAGTCTGCAAGAATTGCAAGTCCCTCTTTATGTCTTTATATCTTTCTGATATTTCATACATATATGAATCCAATTTACTTTATGTGTAAAACTGATATATTCTTGTTCAGTTATTGGAATAGCATTTCATTTTCCAGGCCTCTCTCCTAAATCTTTTATGAACAAGTGAGCATCGTACGTATGTAAAAATATCGCTATACAATTATAATTCTTTATCTTAAAGATAATGTATAAAATTTTATGTTCCAAAGGTATTTGATAAAATCGACAGAGAGTACCAGACTGAGTTCGGGAACCTTCTGACAAACGTAGTTGTTACCTTCATGAAATTGAAAATCAGGTTCAACGAAGTCTTTTACTGCTAACTTTTGGTAGAAGCGACAGTTTTATACATGGAAAAAAACTTTGGTTTATCTATAAGGACCTGCAGGGCGAACCTAAAGCTTCCATCATGTTAACTTTTGGCCTTTACTGGTTGAAATAGCATAATAACTAGGTTCGCTGAGTAGAGAACACCATGGGGACATTCGTAGCGGCAGACCATTTCTTTAAAATGGAGAAAATGACTGATGGTCGAAGCACCACCAGTGATGATGAAAAGGAGGATGATTTCTTAAGCCAACATTCCACAGTGAATAAGACACAGGTCACTGAAGTCCAAGGAACCGAACTTGGTTTATATCCTGTACATTGGTGGCCGACTCGAAGGAGGTTCTGATTGAAGTCACATTTTTGAGTGAGGTTGCACTGAACAAACTGTTCACCATCTATCACTGCCTTTCCTTGTTAGTAGAGAGTGTTTTTCTCTACTAACAAAATTATTGTGATGACAAAGAGAACCACCGTCCTAGTTCGTGGCTTTAAAAGACTAATGTTCATGAAAGAAAACCAGTATAACATAGAGTCCATAAAGATGGGCAAGCCAAAGTCTTACATCTTCATCATCTGACCTTGTCATGATAACTACGTTATTCCATACATTTGGGTTATTTGATACATTTGTGTTCAAAATGAAGTGGATTTTGTGTACAAAAAACTATTATTTAATTTTGTTTGTTAATTTAATTATTTATCCTCACTTCAATCTTCATATAATTTTAGCATGTTATACCTTTTTAATACTACGAGTATACAGGTAATGAACTGAAGTATTTCAACTCTCTATTTTAAGAAATTAGTGGAATAAAAAATGACTGAAACTAAAATAATAGTTTTCAGATAGCGTTAGCTACCGATAAGTTTTTACTTGTTAAGCTGGTCAGAGTTTGCGTACTTATTTTCTGAGGTAGCGAATAAAGTATTTGCTAAGCTAGATTTTTGGTAGCTGAGCTCAGCACTGTCCGCTTGTGAAGATTGGTTTATGAAGCAGTTTTGCTCCGTCATAAGTGCAAAAGCTCATTTCCTCGTCCATCAGTCAGGTTATCGACTGCACGTGTTAAAGTGTGCAATTGTGGGCATGCTAGTCCAGTTCTAGTGCCTAATGCCTTGTTAATGCAAGTATCGATGCTCGTACGGTGAGCAGATTTCCTAGCATAAAGTGCTTGAGCATAGAATTTGGCTCGGAAGAAATTCATTTAGTTCCCTCAGTTTTCATATGTAAATAAACTGGGATTTTGACCAATTTCCCAAGGGAAGGAACCCTCGAATATTGTGGTTTGTTGTTTTCTGCTTTTATTCGACAGTTCTTTCAATTATGTCCCTACGATTCTGAATTTTGTCTTCTGTTCCAACAATAGTCCCATCGGGGCTTCAAATTGCGAAGCTTAATTACTTTTTTTAACAATTACATCATTGCAGCTGGCATAATTGTTATGTCCTTGAAATGTTGCACTCATATCCACGTTTTAGTCCAAAAGCTACGCCTTGCAGAACAGGTGTATAAAGCATGAAAGGTAATTCACCCTCACTGTATGTAATGTTCTTATTGCTTTGGAATTGTTTACTTTAAAATATTTTCCTTTGATAAATACATTTTTTTAATTTCAGTGTGCTAACAATACGACTTATAGTTTTAAAATCATACGAAATACGTCCCAACCATGGAAAGTATGCTTCTTCATGCAATTTTCCCGAATTTAAATTTATCGGACTCTAACTGTTTTGAACTATTTCAAAATACATTGACATTTCTTCAAAATCCTAAACGAAGTACCGACATATAAAAACTTATGTTACTTGCTGTTCTAAATCTGATATTCTGACCAACAGCTGCAGTAGATTAAAATAATAAGATATAATTTATCAGGTAACTGTGCATAGATGATAATAATTTCGTGGCTCCTTCAGCAGTACCCTACTGTTGAATCCTACCAAGTTTTCATAGTTTATTTTCAAACTGTTTTTCTAACAAGAAAGACAAAAAAGTAGCGTCGATCTCAATGCAACTCTACTTCAGCCGGCAGATATAGATTTGTGTTCATTATAAAAAAACTATTTTGAACTATACAATGCGCGTTCATTAGAAAACCTCTGATGGACACCGTCATTCATGAAGCATTAGTAACAAAACTCAAATTTTACAATGTCATTTGAATACAGTGACTTTCACGTACACAGGATTCATGATTTGTCAATGTTTGAGAAATAATCTCATTAAAAATAAAAATTAATTAGGGTTGTTACTTAATCATATTGCACACTGAGGTCAAATGCAAATGGCTTTAAAGTCAAATACTTGAATATTGTGATGTAAGATAAGAGAAAGTTACCTTTAGGTGGCAAGTTTTTGAAATGCAGAGCAATTCTCAGGTATAGAGGACAATTTTTTTCATATTTACGTAACTGTTATCTACCTATACAACACATCAATAACCTTGGCTGCAAAGGATCGGTAAACGAAAATTGGATCTGACATCGTGCGCGTAGATAATAATATATTGCAATTTTTTGTGCGGGAGACAATCTACAATTGGAAATTGAAATACGTTAACCCTGCATGAATGTTTCATAAGTAGGGCACTTACTTCTCCTTGCTCTGTGGGCTGATGCGTTTGCGAGTTCCTAGAACACGGCTACTGCTGATGAGAAGCTTAACCACACACAGAACGTTTCTCGTACTAACGTTAAAATGTTATTTTGTTTTTGAGTTGTAAGTCGGCTCACATTTTGTTTTACTTATATTATTTTATGTTGTTGCATGTTTGCGTTTCTTCCGGCTAGTACTTTCCTGACGTTTCTCAATTTTCCCTCTTCCCTTAAGTTTGGTTGTTTATATAGTTACTTGTTGAGTCGCCAGTTGACATATTTAAGCAAAGTTCTCTATATCATTTGGGTTACAGTCAGCATCTTTGTTATATGTAGGCGTCATTGTAAGGCCCCAGTCATTTCTTTCTGCTGTTTTTGCTAAGGCCCATACACTACCCGACGTATATCGTCTCATAAATATTAAAATTTTCAGATGATGTTTTTATTACATAAAGAAATACATATAAAAATTAAACCTGAAATTTAAACTAGATTTATACCAATTCTTTGAATTATTCATGCGTTTATTGACCTTTCATAATCCTTTCAGTGAATCTACATGCTCGGTAAATGGGCAGGTGAACTTTTCTCGGCGTTCCTACAGATACATGTTCTTTATCTCTGCCAAAAGGTTATCGTAGGTGTGCAGTGATACGCAAATTTTGTAACAGTCATCACCGGAAACCTTGTGTAAAATAATGGCAGACTAACACAGTTTAAGATAAAATTCTGAATCTATGAATTACACCTGTGAGATAATTTGTTGTTCATTTAAATAACATAATTAATTTCCTTCTTCAGGTGCCAGACTGTTTCTTAAACCAGTTTCAGAACTAATTTCTGCATTATGATAGATCTTTGAAACTTACCTTGAGCACCTCGGTACATCGAGTCAGTATTACGAAATGTCCAGTGAAGTTCGAACTAAGCGTAGTTAACCCGATGTTATGACTACCTGCCTAAAATACACGGGGAGGTAAAATAACTTCCTGTTTTCAAAGTGCTTTGCTCTAAAAGAAAGGATACTATGTTGTCGCATCATGTAAAAATAAAAAGGTTTTGCTGTTCACCATTTGTCTTCTTTAATTTCTAATACTAATTATTCTACTAGAGTCACGGCCTTGTTCTTCTGTGTTCCTACTTGACATGTAGAGATCGTTGTGCATTGTAATTGATCTCTTTTCGATAAGTGATTTCACTGTTAACCTCTAAAATGTTCGGGCGCCTACATATTAATGACATCATATTAGGTTTAAATAGAAAGGAATGAGGAAATCAATTCTCAACTATTTGTGTTGTTTCTTGTGTCTCATTATTGCCAACATGGGGTCATTTTTTATATATAACACGTTCCCTACGTGTAGGTACATATGTGTACCACTCGGTATATTATTTTAACAGCAATTTCGAACGACCGTACGTAACGTGATGATGAGAATTCTTCTTCTTTCAGATAGTCGAAATAGTTTAATGATTAATTTACTTCATGTTACGATATCCTGCAACATTCCCTTAATGCGTCCAGGTCTTGGTTCTCATATCTAAGCTGTTAGTTCTTATGAAATAAGGTCAAGGAGCACCTGAAAATTCATTTTTATATGATGTTTGAGCATCCTAATACGGAAATGGTTTCATGAATTCGAGACGATTTTCATCCATCTGGAAAACTTCAACTAAACCAATTCTGATGTATGCATATTTATGCCATTCCTAAGAGATGTTGATTTTACATGCACAATTTAAAAAAAGTTTCTTTATAAGATGTATTTAGGAATGATTGTTTTCAGTAAGAGCTCATTCGCATTCAAGGAAGTTTGTTACAATACGAAGCTTACTAGAGTCGAAGCTTGTTTTCCAGCTTAAACTTCATAACAACCCGGGAGTAAACTCTGGGAAATTTCAAATTGGCTCGCTGTTCTGAGCAAGAAATCATTATGTATGCTAAAAACTAAAAAATCCTTCTGTCAATAAATAATGATTGAACTGCAAGGTAAGTATATTTATTACACCAGTAAAATTGTTTCAAAATTTTTTGGGTAATAAATTCGACTGGATAGTTTCTGAGGCTCATGATACAGCTCTGCTCAACTAGAATCATTTCAGATCGCTTGAAAATCTGACAGTTCTGCCATAAAAAATATGAAATTACGTAGAGCCATGGAGTGATTCATCCTACTATAAGATCTTAGCACTACGAAGAATGATTTTGAATCATAAAACAAATTACCATATATCACGATCAACAATTAATAGACCAATTTCACAATGCTCCTTATTTTCTGCAAATATATTAAAATTGATTTCAAACCATAGACGTTACACAAAATTCGTACAATAACCGTTTTATGAGAAAGGTTCAGTAAACTAAGTGGTTCTTTGTACGTCAATAAAACCGGAGAAACATTCTCTGTGAAAGATTCAAGTCGTCGATGGTACCTGCATTTTTGGTAGGAAAATGTTTCATTCTTGCTTTCAAAACAACTGTTATCACTCTCGGCAGTGGGGAAAAACAGTAGGTTATGCAAATGAGGCTGGAAATTTGTTCGAAAGTGAGATTAGGGCAAGCAATGTAAACAAATAAAGGAAAACATTTTTTCTCTGTTGTCCCATTGGTAACAATACGAACGTAGGATATACGCTGATTCAAAAAATTAAATCAAGAGGAAATTCATTTTTATTTGTTTAACTTTGATATATGTATGTATGTGCCATGGTGTGATCTTAATTTTGCACAACCGTGTTGGTTACTTTATTGGTTCACCTAGCGAATGATAGTTAATGTTTACTGTTGTTTGTCTAATACAAACGTACTGGTGACGTACTAGTTGATAATAAAGTACATGAAAGATGGAATGAAGGTTGCAGATAGAAAGCACAGAAGCTAGACTGTCTTAATCCTATAGTATATGGCCAGATGGTTGGATACCGTTTATTTCTGTCATTTTTTGAACACGACAGGAGTTTGTACAGTTTGAAAAATACAATCCGTAAACCAGGTCACTTATGACCAAAAGTGGCATCAGTAAGAAAATACTATTATATGACTATAAGGATAAGACGGTTCTGCCGTAGTACCGCACAACCTATGTCATCTGTTCCTACTGCATCAACTATGATAGTTGTATATTGGAAGTCTAGCATAGAAGTTACAGAGGTCTAACATAGAAGTTTTCATGGTTGGAGACCTGCTGTAGGTCTACTCATTACGCATGTGCAAAGAAAAAGAAGACCAGACAAGAACCATCGGCATAACAAGGCTACCGAAAAGGCTTGTATTTTTTTACGTAAGAGTCAAGATTCGGTTTTCATACTGATGATCAACGAACATATATCTTGAAAAAAGGGTGTTTCAAAATTGGTGTTTTAAGGTGTTTCAAAATTGAGGAAACCAGATTTGCATAATAAATAAATCATTTAAAATCAATATTTGATTATTTAAATCTTATATTATTTTGAAGGTAGTAAGATAATCATTCTATTTCAAGTGTCTACATTTTAAATTGATACTTTATAGAGTGGATGTGGATCGAAATATCGATATCAAGCTCCATAGAGAAGGCGAGAGTAACGTATCAATTGCAAAAAAGTTAAAAATGAACCGTTCAACTGTTTGAAAATTGTTAAAAAATTAAAAGAGACTGGTACAACCTCTGATAATACAGGGCGAGGACGGAAACAAAGTGTTCGGTCCAAAAAACACACGGGCGAAGTTACGTTGAAATCCACGTCGATCCCATCGAGAACTGGCTGCAGAAGCCGGTGTTAGCAGAACTTGAATTTATCGAGTGTTGAAGGAGGATCTGGGAAAAAAACTTATAAATCATGAGCTTACTGAACATCATAAGAGAATGAGGGCTGAAAGAAGTCGTCGCATACTTAATGAGATAGGTCAAGGCACGCTCCCAAACTTGGTGTTCACACAAGAAAAAATTTGACATTCAGCCAGTTGTGTACCATCAGAACGACCGAGTTGGGAGTTCCTCAAATTCAGTGAAGGGTAGGATTGTTACGAGACATCAAAATGTACCGTCATGGTTTGGGCAGCTGTGTCAGCCCCAGGACGATCTCCGCTTGTTTTTGTGCCTTGTGGGGTCAAACTGAACTCAGAACGGTACATTTCTCTTATTTTGGAATCAAAGTTGCTACCATGGGTTACAGAACATTTTCAATGTTCACCATGGAGTCTCCAACAGGATTCAACAATATCACATGGCTCCAACGTAACCCAAACCTTGATTCAGATGAACATTCCATCTTTCATAAGCAAGGATGTACAACCAGTAAGGAACCCTAATCTCAATCCCTTGTACTTTTCCATCTAATTCATTTTGAAGACAAAAGTCTTAGCTACCCCTGACACTTCTTTCGAGTCACTCAAAGCAAAACTGCAAAAAAAATGGAAAGCAATTCCACAAGAACAGATACGTACTGCTCGCGATGCATTTGTAAATAGACTTAAAGCTGTAGTTCGTAATAAGGGTGGTTACATAGAATAAATGCAACACTGTATCGTTTGCTTATTATTCACCTTTGAGTTGTAACCCTTAAAATCAAAATCGTGCGTTTGCATTTCCATAAACCTACCAAAAAGTTCGTTGCCTTAATTCTGAAACACCATGTAGATCCTCAAGCATTGTGGAAAAAGTCCAAAATCGTATCAATACTGTCGTGCACAGGCGTTATGAAAATTGTTCTAATTGTTCCCTATGAACTTCTTCTGATCACCAGGCAAAATTTAAAAGCTGCTAGATATTGTGACTAAATCTTAACAAATCTTATTTAGTTGTTTCGTGTGGTTGTTGGCCTAGACTTCCTAAAAATGAATTTGTTCTCATAGAGCATATGGAAGTGGTTTATGTATTCCTTTAAAATGAAGTCAATTCTTGCACGGATTAACCTGCTAACTCTTGTGACGTACTGTAACTTCGATAGAAAATGTCTGAGATGCAATGAAGGTAAGAGTTTCTCCACATAATCATTTACCAATCGCTCTTCAGAACTTATGAGCTGTTCTCTTGGACTGCATTGAGAATGGGCGGTAACGTCTCATAATGATATTAATTTTTTTACCGATAGCATGCCCCGTCGTTTTCAGATCTTTATTGCTGCCAAATGTGATCACGTGATATATTGACCAATAACAATTTATTTTTGGATAATGTGCCCAGTCTTATGCGCATGTCAGTTAGAAAAAAATAAAACTTTATTCGCTGTCGTTTAATCAGAAAATTTTGTGAGTGGCATTCACTCATTTTTTTTAAATTTCACCAACACCTAGTACGATTTTGAGGTAACATGAACCCCAATAAGAGAAGGTTTAGTTTACTATATTCATTTTGAGGATCAGTCTAATTGATCGTTGAACTCATAAAAAGTCGTAGCTGATAGGTAGAAGGATGAAGCTATTACATCATAAAAATTGTGGTAGGTTAATAACTCTTCACTAGCCTTTCAAATCACAGCGGAGAGGGAATTGGACAGACGAGACTTATACATAAACTCATAATACTTATCCAGTTTCTTTATTAATTTTGACATAAAGAATAAAACAGCTTATATTCAGGCATATATCTTTCCTGGCGTTATATGTACTGTAGAACCTAGAGTTACCATATTTCCCATGGACGAAAGAATAACATTTTTCACTGTTGTATAATTTTAATAGTAGTATGCTAAAATATATTTGTTTCCATAGGCAATATTTGAAATGGCTCCATTTATTTCTCGAAAGGGTTCTATTCAGCATTGAACGGTTCAACCGTTTTTCATGATAACCCTATTCCTAAATTGGTGTTCATGTTTTGTTCATTAAAAATTGTTCAACTCAACCGACCGAAGTGTGATAATTTACGCCGCTGTTATTTGCATTCATTTATATAGACATGGGATACATTATTTAATGAGACAAACGTTTTAAGTTATATAGAGGGAAATTATTTTTGGATTTTCCACAAATTTCAGGATCAAAAAATAATTAATCGTGTCAGTGTTTAAAAATCTCATGCTGAACCTAGATGTCAGAGTTAGTGCCGTAGGAAATTAAGCGGCAACAAAATATTATATTGGATCGTGTATATATCACTATATCGCATGTATTTATGATGCATTAACATCCTAAAAAAGAGCTTCTGTTTTTCTTCTGGTTAGTGAGTCTGGGTCGTGTCCTGTTTATGCTTTGTGCTGTTTTGGTATTTGTCTAACGAGTTCCATCCAAGTCTTGCACTGACCCAAACATTACGGGCCTCGGTAGTCGAAATTACCCACACGTCGTGGGGGATTAAGAAAAACATAGTGGTATACTCCATGTGAGTACTTTCATCTCGGTATATTGAACTTTGAGCACTGTTACAGATAGTCGCGTTATAAAAACATGAAGGGACTATATTCTGTTGCATTACATGAGTTGTCATAAAATAAATAAACAACTATAGCATCATACGTAGTTTTATATGGAATTTTTGCATATCACAGTTCAAAAGCGCCGTTTTGTCCCTGTGAGAATAAGTAAATATCATAAACCAGGTAGGCCGAAAAAACTGAACAAGCCCTAAATCTAAATTCTGCGTTAGGTGCCTCATAAACTCCTTGAGAAAAGTGAGTAAAATTTTCAGTTCAGATTCATTTCAAATTAACTGGGCGCTTTTCCTACCAATTTCCAAGGCGTAAAATAAACTCACGTGGCTGCATTCAAGTCACGCTCTTTCCCTCTTCGAAATATTCCCTGAAATCGCCCTTTGAAAAGAGGTTCTCGCCTTTTTATGCGAGCTTCATTCTACTCGTCCCTTTCTCCTAGTCGACAACACATGAAGCAAAGTAACTCTGATGACCATAATTAATCTATATTAATTATTATTCTTCTAAAAACAACCTAAAAACAACCGGGTAAAACAACCGAATAATTATCGAAGTAATTATCCGACCCAAGAATGGGCCAGAAGGTTCGTTCCTATAGCCTCATTCTAATCTATATTCATACCAGGAATATTTTTTTAAACACTCATCATTCCACTTTTTCAGTGAATAATTTTCCAATCTCCCCTTGCAGGTGCAAAGCACCTGCTTACTTTTTATTTATCATAGTCGCTGACACTTCACCACTTGAAGCCCTACCTACCTATCTTTATGGGCATGCCAGGCACCGTGATATAAAATAATGAATAGCTGATCCTCATTGTTTTACCGTAATTATATTAATCCATTCTGCGCCTTTTCATTCGTAGTAAATGATATTCCACATCTCTCATGACGAGCACTGCATCTTGAGCAACTCCCCTCATTCTTGATCTCCAATTTACCTCCCGGAGCATTCCTCTCTGTCCCTAAGTCTTTTGGACTAAGATCAAACTTGAAGCTGCGCTGCATCCCTCAATTCACCCTTTCTATCATAGACAATGCTCGAGGTCAGAGCTTTCCCGGCCCGCTCAACTGCTAGCGTTTTTTTATTTGTACCGGTCGACAGTCCTCAGCGCCCTCTACTTTGGTCTGTAAATGTATTTCATTTAATTCAACCTGAAACCCTATTTTCCACACAAAATCACTATTTTTTCAGTTTATAATTTTAAAATTGATATGAATATATGAATAATTTTATTTACCACTTTGAAGATGAGAAAAATATTTTTTGTCAACGATTTTTAAGAATAATATAACCTGTTTAATTAGCGAAACAATATAGTTATGATAGGATTTAAAGGCTCAGCTCTTCTATGAATTGCCCAGATTAATCAACTGCACAATACCCAAAATACGTGAGTTACCTCTCAGTTTAAACCACCGCTCGAGACACGGAACCTAGCCACGAATACCCCCTCATATATGTTTTACAGAGACACAGCCGAAAACAACACTATTTAATTTACTTCACAACTCAGACTCACGCATTTTTATGCCCCTGCTTTAAAGTACCGATATTTTTATCAACAGGAGCACAGCAATATCAATCTGTACAATCTCATCCATAGATATTCACCGGAACCCGTCTATTGTCTTAAAAAAATTACACCACTGTATAGAAATATCGACATACATATATTTCCTAGCATTTGTGATTATTTTGAAAATTTCAACTCCACTTGGTCGTAAATCATTTTCCTATTAAAGTATACAATAATTTCATCAGTTGTAATAAGCGTTTTTTCTTAACTCTGGTTTGAATGTGAAAACCAAATTATTCCAGTCGCATTCAAATAATAATTAACTTGAGATAAGAAGCGTTTCTATATGAACTAACATTGAATCTCATTTACAAATGAGCAAGTAGCTCCATCCCAATTTCACATTTGTCATTTTAATGATTAATCCCGCCTGAATTCAACAACTGCTTGTAACGAACATAATTCTTTAAAACACAGTACAACGATAGGATTTTCTCCTTAATTTCGTGAAGTTTTAACTCGAAGTTTCTTGTTCAGTAGAGAAAAACAATTTTCAAATTATGCATCACAGCAGCTTTTGCTAACCTCATGCTAACATTGAACGCTCTTAGCAATCTACGAAGAATGTATTACAATTATTCCAGTCGCCAGAGTCTTGTTGAAATGTAATTAGTGAACCTTAACTAGTTTTGTGGTAAATTAGAAATGAAGTAACGAATAAATGTTTCTCAATGTTTTTGATAAGCCGAAATTTAAATTGCATAAGAAATTGTTAATAACACATTTCCGACGAAATTGTTACCTAAATAGGGTCTACAATGAATCACTCAATGTGCAATTTCACAATGGTGTAGTCTTTTAGCAGTTTATCACTTGCTTTGAAACTTTGACCTATACTGAGCAATTTAATTAATGAGTTCACTTGTTGACCTGCAAGAGCGTGAATATGAGTTTGCAAGGATTTCAAGACAAGAAAACAATAAGAAATTTTAATGATAAATGCATTTACAGAACATATCTGATATTTACATTTGAAAGCAAAATTTAAGAAATATATAATAATTCATCCTCTTTGGTTTGGATGTTTGCAGTTGCAATCATGCGAAGACAAAATTAATGTCATTGATTTGAAGTTATTGTTAGTGTAGAAATATTTGTGTGAAAGGAGCGGCGATATTTTAAAACTACATGTATGGCATATAGCAAAAAAATAATATACCAGTACATATTGCCAATGGCAAAGGACTAAAGACATTTAGAAATTATCAAATAAGGAACAAGGAAACATGAATTTATTCAGCGACCGGTAGCAGAAGAATATTGGAACGCAGTTATTATTCAAATGTAATTCTATGACACATTAAATACGATAATCTTCCACACTTAACTGCCTCTGACACGGCGGACCAAAAAGTCAGATATGCGAGAATATCTTATAGATCTATTTAATTAAAGCAAAATTTAAAAACAAGCATTACAATATTTGTTCTACCAATTTCAGAGAATTCACACTAATTTTTTCATATATGTTGGTACCAAGATAACACATACAATTTCAGGACATTCTAAAGACACTAAAATTGAAACAGTGGAATACTTGGGATTGTTGGTATGAATCAACCCTCTGCACCGTATTGAGCCTGCCAATTACTTAATTTTCTGCTTCAGTTGTCAACATGGTTTATAACAACACGTCACCGATTCATTGGTTAGTACAAGAAACAAATAAATTTATCACGACCCAGATGCGTAGTCATCCCTTACAGCTTAGGAGTAAAAAAAGAGTAAGCAGTATATACTGTACATTGACAGAGATACTCAAAAAATACCGTTTCCCATAAATATTTCAAAAATATTCTTATCTGCAACCCTTGTCTAAAAACACGCACTTTTACTAGGTGAACTGAAGGTCTCGTCGACTAAAAATATTTCCGGGAGACCACAGACAGCACTCGACCAGCTGACCATTATGAAAGTTGAAGAGGCTTCTAGTGTTATGTTTTTCTGGTCCTCCTCTTTTTCTCCAAGTCTTTAAAACTTCTTCGTGAACTTATGTGGATTTACTTGACTCTTAGAGATCGAACATCTCCCATAAACATTGTTCTGTTGTATTGAGCCTTTTTGAGTTTACTGCTTTATGATTTCCTCTAATAGAGTAATATAGCAAAATGAAATCAGATTTCAAATCTTCCGTTTCACCAATAAACAATGATATGCGTGCTAGACACATGACACATGCTTTTAGAATAAGTGAAAATTTAAAATGGCCTACGAAACACGTACAAGGTAGGTTATCCGAAACTTTCATCATTCCATATATTCAAAGTGTTTTAACGCCATTGTTATGTCAAACGAACTTTTTGTTGCACATACGCAAGGCTGATATTGATTAGTAATTTAATTGGAAAAAGATGATGATGCAGCAAATTATATTTCAAAACTATGCGGGAAAAAATCATTTAACGAATATGGTCCACAAAGTGTACCATACTCGTCCACTATACCAGGTTAAAGAATGCCACTACTTCAATGATGAGTATTTTTTTATTTTATATTGTTCTATGGATCAAGACCAAGACAAAAAACAAACAACTGATAGATCTTCTGTGTCTATTAGTGGCAGACATTCTTTGGTGCTTATTTGTCTTTATAACTGACAGTATACCAACAAACAATAAAAAAGAGTTAGTATTCCAAGTGCACCATTCATATCAACTAAAGTATTAAGGTGTTAAATGAAAGAAAATTATAAATTACGTAAAATTTTCTTATAGTGATTTTGACCTGCATACAGATTCTAAGCATTACAACAAATTACTTCGCAATTTGGAATTTAATGTGGACCTCCTCAATGTAACAAACGTGAAGCGACACGTTAAGCGATAAACCTGTCAAGGAAAAAAAATGTTTAAACAGGCATGATTACATACTACCAAGAAGTTTCACTACCAGCATTTCACGAATAGGAAAACTAGATAACATACTTTCTCTGTTCGAACGTTCCAACAAAACTTGCCTTATTGAAAGAAAAATTAGTGACGTAATTTTAACGCATTTTTATGTAAGACCTGAGCTTAACTCGTATAAAAATGATCCATTGAATTTTAGAAGACGTCGGCCTCAAAATTTTCTGATGCATGGTTCAAAACAAGAGATAGCACAATTCATAATAGCTTTGTTTGGACTGAGAAATAAAATACATCTCTATTCTCACATAGCGGGTTGATTTGAGAGGTCTTCAAAAACACGCAAACAGGAAATTTCAGTCCCATAGTTTGACATTACAGTAAAATGGTCTGTAATAGTAACAAATAGTATCTTGCAAGCCAAAGAAATTATACACTATGTTCTATTTTCTGTTCATAAAACATTTTTGATGCCACTAAACCCTCTTCTTTGGTGGCATAAAAAATAAGTTGGATATTACACAAGGTGACCACAAAAAATATTTTCAAAATATTCAGTATCCTATTGTCCCTGATTTCATTCGTTTTTTATAATTTATCCGTGTGGAACCTTCTGTCATGGGGCAGCTCTGAATAAATTAGAGTATAGTACCATAATTGTGAAAAAAACGATAAATTATTGATCGGTTAGCACAGCTAAACTAGTCATACAAAATTCTCACGGACGTAAGACGTTACGTTGGTGACGTAACATTCTGGAAAAAAATCCGAAATGGAAACGAGGTGGATCCGTCCACAACGTGAATAAAGGTCATTCCAGAAAAAATGTAAAAACTCTTCAAATATTGACGTTGTTAGAGAACTGGCTAAAAATGCTGTCAGAAACGGACTAAGAAAAATGGCTTGACGACAAGTTTAAAAGAAAAATCAGCAAAGGAAATTCCTCAGAGAGGTTTAAAGTTATTTTCATATAAATTGCAGTGTCATCATAAGCTTTATCCTGAAGAAAAATATGAACGCTACTGTTGTGTAGAGCAATTCATAAACTGTGTTCCTTATATCAGCTAAATGTTGGAAACATAATTTTCACTGATGAATGCCATATGTACCTTCAAGGTATTATTAACACGTACGATTTTTGAAATTGGTTGCATGAGTAACCAAGTGACTACATCGAGAAGCTGTTACATTCTCAAAAGATACTGTTTGTTGTAGAGTAAGTTCACACAAGATTAATGGAATATACTTTATTCACTGCGCTGAAACGGAAAAAATTTCAAGTGTTTCAATTGAAATATATTTTTAAATGTTCAGTGTTATGCCGGTAAATGATTGTTTTTCAGATGAATAGTTCCAACAAGATTTAGTGACAACACACACCTCTAAAGACTCAATACCGTGGCTGCAGGACCAATTGTCCTAAAAATTAATATCGTATCGTTTTGATTTTCCGAAGTACACAAGATTTCCCGACCTGTCACTCCAACATTTTTTGTTTTGTTGGGTTTTATTAAATATTGAGTTTCTCGAGCCAAACGATTTTTCATGGCGGAACTAAAAGAGACTGTGCTACAAAAGATTGTCTTCATAGACGTCACTATTGTAAATTTTTTCTTGGAAATTTCGTTCGCTGTGTTAACAAATGTGTTCATTGTAAAAGTAGACAATTTGAATGTAGGGTGTAAATAAATAAAACTTCACATTTTTATTTTTCAGATGGTTTATGTTTCATCCTTCTACATACGATAGTTAGTTATAGCCATTCAAAGTTGAGCTATTTTTTATTCACATCGTATAATGGGGACCTCTTGATTCATTGACGTATTCATTCAAAATGGTAGATTACGTAAGTTTTTTTCAGTAGTACATCATGTCATCATCACTGCTATTCTCTGCATCGAGTAGATTATAGCAAAACCAAGAAATAGGTAAACGATTGCAATGAGAGAAATGTTATTGAACTCGAACGTGACAATTAAACTTCTTTTGAGAGCATTCATTTGTCCATATTGATGAAGACCAAAGTTTCTTATCCTGTTGTAACAAAATTTTTACTTGTCTGCAACTTAATGCACACTTTCATGTTTCCAGTGGCAGAAACAAAAGTATTGTGTTCATGAATACGAACAACCTCTTACTTCTCTAACAGCCGTGCAATTTCCCACATCGAACAAAAAGTATATTGTTACACAACTAATCATAAAACTTTTTTAATATATGTTAGCATTATTTTGCAATATCAATATTACTAATTTAAAATTTTAGAGGCAACAACCCAAGTTATCTGATAAATGGTTAAAAATTATCTTTCAAAACGAGGACTTTGTTCTGTGTGAAATCATACACGTGTAACCTACAACAAGATTACACATCAAGGCATAAACTGTCTTATTAACCAAAACATTAATCATGCAACCACACTGAGTGAAAGTTGTAGTAAAATTCTAATACATATCATATTGTTATGCATTCAACATTCTGTGCTGTGATCAGCGACAACCCGAATAAGTTCATTTACGATTGTTGCCAAATTAGTAGAGGGTACATATACTTACTGATGCGAAAGATCAATGTCTTATTTTCTAGTTCTATTGGACTATATATCATTCAATATGTAATGCATGCTTAGCTTGGGCGTAGAACAGAAATTTAGTACAAGTAATTTCAGGTTTCATATTATCATTCAAATGTATAATAGCACCCAGTGTCTGAAATAAATGTTTGGTCAACACTGCTACGTAAAAAAAGAAGGCAATGTCACCCCGGTTTAGATTCATAAAATAGTAAAGTACACACTTACTATGGCTAACAATAGTTTAGCAAGCGTTAATTAAAGCCCCAAAAACAGTATGTTTCTTTTCATGAAAGGCTTGAATGGTATGTTGAATTTCTTTATAAGCTACACACACATACAGTACATCAATTGGTTGCTTAACTTAAATAACGTGGTCAAAAAACACTGCGTAGGTTGTTCTCTAGTATGGGTGTCATCCAATCTAATAATCTGAAACAGTCTAACGTACGAGCACATTTCTGTCGAACTTGAACTTGGAAGGTTTTCGCTAAAATCAAGTTTTGAGGATTGGTTCCGATTACTGAAAACTGCACGTTGCTGTCGAACGTGAGGAGATTTGAAAGGTTCAATATACGTAGATACTGGTGGCAATGGTTTTATTTTCTCGATAAATGAATTAACAAATTTTGTAATAAATGTCAGTATACAGTTCATCATGACATGACCTCAGCAGAATGTGCTAAATAGGGTTTGTTTAATCTTAGAATTCTGTTTCTAGACTTATCCTGTTTTAATATTTTCGCTGACTCAGTCAGACGATGCCGAGGTGAATGTATTCTGAGTCAAATGGGAAATATGTATCAGACTACGCAGGTGAGATGAGGTCGTCTACCTCGTGAACTAAATTGCGATACGCTTCAGTGGATAGGAAGTCGCAGCTCCGTTGGGTTACTCTTTTACCCCGTCTTAGCTCTCGTTCTTAAACGCTAAGTTCGGCCTAGAGTCTGTCAAGTCTGTTATTGAGTTCTACGATAACAACCACTTACATACTTTTATAAAGACGAAGAAGAGTTTCTCTTCGCGCTCTAAAGAATTGAACTATCTGCCGACTGCTTCTTAAAACACGAACCCCTCAGAACAAGAAGCACTCGACATTGGCGCCCGAACACGTAAGCTCACATATCAGGAGGGTGCACATATCAGCCTGTGTCGACACCGAGAAGGAAAAATTTGGCATTTTTGACACGTCAGTTGGAACTTTTATTACAGAATCAGTTTTCCATGAATGATTATTGTTTTGCTCTTCAATCATACCCAAAGTGTAATTATGAACAGCTCAGAGACTTTTTGATGCTGCCATGCAAACGCAAACTGCAGTACATCACTTCATCTACTGACAAGGACCAGGTGCTGAGGGAAATATTTGACAAAGTCCAGACACTGCTGCAGAAGAATGTATTTCTCTTGGTAGATGAAGTACAGATTCGCCTGAATGCAGAAGAATGCAGTCCTTCTTCAGACCTCTGTAAAGAAGGCCCGGTTGGCTGACTAATCGCTGCAGTTTGGTAAGGTTTTGCTTCGATGTCTGTTTGTCTATTTGCTTGAATGTTTGTATGTTTGGTTGTTTGCAATGAAAAAGGTTTAACTATAATCCATTTTGTAAAGTCTAAAACCGCAGCAACTCGGCTTTCTGTAAAGTGGCCACTAAGCTCATACAATAATACATGTTAAGTCAGGCTAAAATTGGTATTTCAAAGCATTAAATGCTTTAAACCATTTAAAATTCACTGTAAAACCTTATTATGCCTTCTATTGCTCGAAAGAAGTAATTTTGATCAATTTGTCCGATAGAAAATGTTATGTTACTAAGAATGCAATGGCCTCCGCTAGCGTAGTCAGGTATATGACCGTGCACGTCCTGTTCATAGTAGTCCTTAGATAACGATTAAAGGAGCTTTCGGTAGTTACTTAGACGTAAAAGGAACCACGAACTTAGAACTATAATTGCCTGACGGCAGTACGAGCTCTTTACAGGCTGTCACTGTAAGTGACAATAATGCGTTTCACACAGAGGTACTCATAGGCATAGATCTCCTTCAAAGCCAGGAAGCGTGTATCGATTTCAGCACAGGAGAGATATCCTTCAATTCCTCTAAGGCAAAATGTGTGGAAGAATCACCAGGGCACTTAACAATTATTCTGAACCTTGGTAGGAATATCGAATTAGACGCACTTGCAAATATTGTAACGAGCGTCACCGGACGGACTCGAAGTACTCGATGGAACGTACCTTGTAAACAAAAACTTGTTAAAAAGTGGGCACACTTTGATAGCGTCTTCTTTAGTGAACAAAAGAATGGGCATTGTCCTGTGATACTGTGAAATCCAATGGCAGGGAACACTCATACGTGTTTAAGTATTTTAGAAAGAGTAGACGACAATGAAATTGTATCTTACGTTTCCGATGTTACTGCCAAAACCAGTCTGTCCCCCAACGCAAGTACAGCCATAGACATAAAACGCACGATTATGAACTCGAAACCCACTGATATCGAGTACCAACGACCCGCACTTACTGTAGATGATGTAAATACAGACGCTACAGGTGAAAATCGTGATCACCTAATACTCATTCTGAAACGGAATCGCTCCGCAATAAGCATGAAAAGTGAACCTCTGGGTCTGACCCATGTTATGAAACATGATATTAATTTGAACGAACAAGAAGAATTGATTTATACAAAGCAGTATCGGGGGCCACATTATTACCAAGAAGCATTAAACAAAGCTGTAGACAAAATGATAGAGCAAGTTGTCGTAGCTCCTTCACACTCTCCATTTACCAGGCCCCTCATCATGGTTAAAAAGAAAGACCGTAACCTTAAGCCTGCTGTTGATTTTCGTAAGCTAAATAAAGTGACGTGCGCGTGCCGCTTTCCCATGCCAAACGTCACGAAATTGATTCAAAACTTAAGAGACGCGACGGTCTTCTTTGCGATCGATTTAATGAGCACATTTTGGCAAGTCCCTTTAACCGATGAAGCAGCCGAGAAAACAGCTTTTACAACTACTGCCAAGGCCTTACGAATACACCTGTTTGGGCCCTTTGGTTGTCCTGGAGACTTAATCTCAAATAATGCAGCTGAATTTACCGGTGAAGTGCTGAAAGGCTTGTCCGAACAATATAATATACGTATGCACGAGACAGCAGCGTACCATCCTCAATCCAACGGTCTCGTAGAGAGAGTAAATACAAAAATTGCCCGTACCTTGATAAGGTAAGTGAACTAAAAGTTTGACGAATGGGATGTCCAGATCCCTGAAATAATGTCATCAATAAATACGTGTTTCTACGCGTCAATCGGCGATAACGCACATTTCGCTTTGTTAGCTTGTGATAAAAATCTCCCGTCTTGCATAGACCAACCCAGTACTCGTGCAGTAGTCTACAACTACGACGATTACTATAAGGTGCAAAAAATTCGTTTTGACCATGTACGAGCAGAATTGAGACGCACTTTAGAGAAAAGCGCCGACAATTACATAAGTGCCGCCAGCAAATAAAACATGCAATCGAGAACTAACGTTGAATCAACGCTGTTATGTGCGTTATGTACCCAAGCCCAGTGAATGCAAAAAACTCGCTCCTCTATTCGACGGTCTGTACATTATTACGTAGAAAATGCGTCGTAACTATTTGAAGGTCTGTACATTGTAACGTAGAGAACGCGTCGTAATTTGTATAAAATAAAGCACGTGCGGACTGGAAAAGTAAAACAAGCACACGTAGACAATATTGCAACGAAAGAGTAAGCTGGCAACCGCGCATCTGAGTAAGCATGTAAGACGCGAACCCCTCAGAACAAGAAGCACTCGACATTGGCCTTCATGCACAAAACTTAATAAGTTTTCGCTAGAATGAAGTTTTGATGATTGTTTCGGATTACTGAAAACTGCACGTTGCTGTCGAACGTGAGGAGATTTGAGAGGTTCAATAAACGTGGATGGTAATGGTTTTATTTTCTCGATAAATGAATTAAACTTTTTGTAAAAAATTAGACCAGTATTTTCTTGTTTCCTCCATCTAAATAAAATATTTGATAGAAACAAATAACACCTGTCGATACAGCAAACCCTGCCAAATATAACCATGTTTGGCCAACTTAATTATCAAAAAAATATACAGTGACATGCATAAAAAGATTGCCACTATTTCGAAACTCCTTGTTCTCTCCAAAGCTCGTGACAATGTCGAACACAAATGGCTTTTGCAGAATATTTAAAGTTTATGAATCGATACACAGTGGTTTGAGAACTATCTTTCAAATAATTCAAGCGCAGTCCGCCTGGAAAACTCAATATAGCCATCCATACAAAACGAGTCAGGTGTTCCACAAAGACCTCTCATAAGTCCACTTCTGTTTTTTTATTTTCATCAATAATTTCCCTTGCATGCCTCCAAACACAATAATTTTTATGTAAACAGATGATGTACGAATTGTAATGACAAGTGCTAGGAATAAATTTACTAAAACGAAAACAAACGCCGAAAGCCTGTTAAAGAAACTTAAAATCAAGGTACGACCAAAATGGCCTTAAGCTTAGAGCAAGCAAAACAGTGCATCATGTTTTGTTTCAAAACTACCATAAAAAGTTATCGTATTTAACGCTAACGTTAGGAAATAATATTATTGAGTTAGTAGACGAAATAAAAAATTTGGAAATCTGGTTTGATCGAAACGTCTTTCACCTGACATCCCGCGTGAAGAAAACATGCAGCAAAATTCACGGAACATTAATATGTTTTCACAGCGTAAAGAATATGCTTCACGAGAAACAGATTATTAAAAACCTAATCTCTAGTTTTGTTAAACTTTGATTAATGTGACTTCGTCTGGGGAGATACGAATACAAGTTTTCATGAAAAGTTACACAAATGTATCGATTTTTCTGCTGAGGTTGTATGCAAAAGAGATTTCAGCAAAAACGATCATGCAACCCCTCTTGAATAAAAATCTTAACTGAATCCCGATTGAACAAAGGCTACTGTTTCACAAGTTTAGATACATATTTTTCTCTCTTTATCGCCCTCAAAGTACTGCTTATATAGTTAAATTCATCCCGCCTAATGCGAAGAATATATACCTTAATACTAATACAATGATGTTATAATCATTTTTGCTAACAAATACCTCAGTCAAACTTAAATGCATTGCTCTAGAATAAACTAACCACGCATTTGAAGATAACCCAGTCCCTAAATAATTTCAAAACAAACGTGATGCGTCCCTTTGAGTGTCACAAAGGTAAACAAATGCTGACAACTTACTAAGTTGCTGTGCATAATTCAACAAAATTACCTCTGTAATGGAGCAAACTACAAATAGGTGTTTAACATGTGTTTACGTCCCACAATTTTCGTGTACACTAAAGAAAAATACATTGATATTATTCAAATGAACTGAAACTAAGGTGTCAAACTCGTGAAATTCAGTTCTAGAACGTTAATGAATATAAATTTAGCACACATCTCTACATTTTTGGATTTCAAACATTTTTTCCTGTCTACAACATACTCAAAATAACTATTCCTACCGTGTTTTTGCAAGTCCTTAATTAAAAAAAAACTGAGTAAACTTATGGAACCTCTTGCCCGAAAATTTTTTAAGAGAGACGAGTGAAATCTTTGTGATTTCGATGTTTAATAAATGAGATTCTTGATGATTTGCTAATATCACACTAGATTATACTCGTTATATCTAATTCTGTATTTTTACATGCTACGGTCGTCAAGGCATATTCCTTGCTAGCTCCATTCTCGCCTATATTTATTTATTAAAGAAAATGATTTCATATTTGTCTCAATTGCTATTTCAATCATAAATATTTACGACACATGTAACATTTCTATTTCATTTACCGTCATTCGGTGATAGGCAATATTAGATTTTATGGAACGAAGTGTTATTCTCATTTACGTACAGTAAAGATTTGAATTTCATTGATAGGGAATTGATAGGAAAGCAACTGCATTTTACTTTGTGCTTGTTTATCGGTTCATTCTTTCAGTGAAACTTCAGTTTTTTCATAGTGTGATCAGAAAGTTTTAGTGTCAATTCTAGTAAATGTTTTGTTACAATAAGTGAATGTGAAATCTTAGAACTTTAATCTTCTACAGCTCTAGGTATCGATATCGAAATGTAACTCCTGATAATTTGGGACATGTTTCAATTTTTCCCTCTCATCATTTTCTAGTATTTTGTAGTGTGCAGTATCCAATATTATTAAACACAATGAATAGTAAATGTTAGAGGTCATCACTAAATCACACTAAGCAGTCGAACAATAAATTATAAATTACAATTTAAAATTTCTCTTCAACGCCTAATTTCAAAGTCAAAATTTTACCCTTGTTGTTGAAATCTTATATTAAAACATTGTTTTGTATGCAAATTTGTCCGAAGCTAACGCTTTGTTGCAGTTTAAGAGATGTCTTGTAATTTGGAATTTTAAGCTGTGACTAAAGAAGACAGTCGTTGGCATCGATGTTTTATATATATGCATATATACGTATATATATATATATATATATATATATATATATATATATATATATATATATGTTATACCTACAATGCATAGAACCCCTATTAAGTAAGAATTTATAATATCGTCATTAGCCGTAAGATGTGAGCACTAAGATTTAAAAAACCAAATTCCATGTATTATTGATTCATACTATGCGCTGCTGTGATGAATCGGAATAAAATTTATTTATGCATTTTTTTAGTTGTATTAAGCAATTGGTCATATCTACTAAATTTTTTAATTGAGATTTTTTTGATTTGATGCATGAAATAAATATTACGGAAACTACACCATAAAAAACAACATTATATAAAACAATTTCAATATATAAGTGAGTTATCGGAGTAACGGTCTATAATATGGAACAAATTGCTACTGTTTTCATCATTGTTCATGTAAGGTTTCACAGCTTGGTAAAATAAATCTTAAATGTAGCTACTACAATTTGGAGCCCATCGGGTTCTACTTCTACGTGAATCTATTTTTTTTACAAACAAACAAAATGACATCACAATCTGTAGTCATGTGGAAATATGTAGTCTCTTGGGAATAAAACTATGATGTTCTTATGATTTGATCTGTAAGTTACATAAGTGGGTAAGCCATGATTTTAAGATTTTTTATTCATTATTATCCATGTAGAAGCCCAAAACAACGAGTATTATGTATATACTTTTGCTCTGTCATAATTTTTAAATACTAATTGAATGACTTTGGATTTGTACGACTGGTGATATTCAAATTCTTGTCTTACCTACGGATGGGTATTTTTAGCGGAGTTTTCTGTATTTCCTTAAGATCTTACAGCATGTTTTTTTCAATCTGAAACAAATTTCACAATTTTTTATATTAGAATGACACTTTCCTTACCCTCACCTTACTGGAAGATAACACCACAAGACCACTTGTGATGAAATTGACTAAGAAATTAGATGGGATTAGATGTGGAAAAACTTAAATTTCTCAATAAATGCAGCCTTATTTCTTAAATACATTTCAGGTCCTGTGTTTGAACAAAACGAGCAATTAAACAAAGAAATTAAAAACTTCAAATCGGCTATATTCGAAACTCTTCAGCTTCGTTTGGCTTCGAAGCGATGATCTATATATGTGCTCCTTTTTCTATGTTCAGGGTCCTGCAATTAAAATTCGAATTTTTACATTTTATAACACATATCATCCGCATATACTCAGTTCAATATATCGTAGTCTACTTTTAAATTCAAGTAATTTTTTATCGTTTTAGATTACTTCTACCCAAGTAAAATGTGTTCCCTTCTATCCCGAGTGTACATAGCTTTAGGCGCACTCTGTAGCCCACAAATGTCAGAGTTGTCCTTTTATTAACCGAAGGCCAGGTTCATAACAACGAATTCTCTCTAGGATACCAGCCTCCCTTCTAGGCTGGAATGTGAGGCTTGTTTGAATGTTGAAATAAAACGGTAAAACACACTTTAAACTAATGCTGAAATATATTCAAGTGTTATGGAAATATTCAGAACCGTAAGTAGTTCAACGATCAGAAGTAATAATTACTGCATTGAGCAGGTATTAGATTCCTACTAAATTATGGAAAACAACGAAAAAAATTGCTCCCAGGATATTTGTTATACATAATAATGAGTACAATTTTAGTTTTATTCGATTAAAATAATACCGTACGTTCTTTTGTAAAGATGATCAAGTCAAGCATATTTTTGTTTTATTTAAGGTGAACTACGAGAAATCGTCTTATTAACGAATACGGTGCGTAGACTCTTGATTTTCAAGAAAAATGGTGCAATTTTTGCTCACACCTGTTTTCAAAACTTCACCATTTTGATGTGTTCCTGTGATATTCATCCTCTTCAGCGCGAGTTCAACTCTCAAGCGTTTGCATAGCAGGTAAAATAAATTTTCGATTCATCCTCGTCACAGCGTACTAACATTGTGTACATTCTGAATATTTAGATACTAAATTAACTTCGGAAGATTATTTCCTTTCATGACCCCTTAAACTTAAACAACCAGTAAAATTAATGAATGGTAAAAATGAGCAGAAAAGTAAATTCTGGAAAAAACTCAGAGCTCAGAAAATGGTAACTTAAAATTCCAATGAATTAGGCATTTGGAATTGCCAATACCAAATTTAATAGAATAAAGCAATAGAAACGAGCTGTTTGGCCTATTCTTGGGTTCATACTCAAGTCCGATGACATCTAAAGAAAGGGCATCAATCATACTCGTACACGTACATCTTAATCCCGTGAGGCAATTCGGTCACGTACACACACTTCACTCACGCACAGACATTTCAGTTACGCACATTTTATCTCAATCATACCCTGCCCCAGGGAGTTTGTGAAGTAGAATCAGTACGTTATAATACGAGGTTTGTAATCCAATATTTGTCGAGACGATTTCTGAATGTATTCACAGTGCAAGCAGAAACGATGTTTTCGGACAGCTGGTTTCAAGTTGCAGCAATTTTAACCTGAAAGAAGGTCATATCTTGGGATGTCTTGCAATTTCTCAGTATAAGTTTTCGGCCATTTTTTCTGTTTTGCATGTTACTGAAACATCGTTAAGACTGTTGAGATACTTATAGGTCTCAATAAGTTGTTTTCGCAGTTTTTTTTTGTTCTAGGGAGATGAGTTGAAGGTGTTGAGGGCGTCTTTTGTAGCTGAAATTGCAGAGTTCTGGAGTCATTTTTTCTTGCTTTACGCTGGATTTTTTTAATGCTATTAATATCTTTTCGTAGGATAGGAAACCAGAATTGTACCGCTTATTCCAAAGGGGACGAGACTTGAGCTTTATAGAGAGGTAATATTATGTTCTTTGACTTGCATTTAAAGTGTCGTGTAATGAAACCATGAATCCTACCAGCATTTTTGACGTTTTTTCGATTTGTCATGTTTGAGATTTTAAGTGACAATGACACTTAGATATTTTTGTTGCTAGAGTGCTTCAATGGGCATGTCATTCATCGTGTGTTGGAAATGCCGGTTATTTGCACCAACGTCCGTCACTGAACATTTATCAAAGTAAAAGCTCATTTACCAGGTTTTAGGTCCATTGTAGAAGACGGTTGAGGTTTGATTGCATGGTTTCTTTCTCCCTTTCGGCAAATGCTTTGTGACAGAGTTTCGCGTCACCGGCGAATTTGTTGATTTTACTGGTGATTCACATCAAGGTCGTTGATGTAGATGATGAAGAGGAGCGGGCCTAAAACACTCCCTTGAGGGACTCCTGATGTTACATGCATCGAATCACTGGTTTGATCGTGAATCATCACCCGCTGAGTGCAACCAGTGAGCCAGTTTTGTATCCATCGAGAGTAGTTTCCATGTATTATATGCGCTTCCACTTTGGCCATGAGTCTTTCGTAAGGAACCTTCTCCAAGGCTTTTTAAAAGTCTAGGTATATAATGTCTCTGGCTTTTGTGCGATCTTATATTCTGTTTACTTCTCCAAAAAAGTCAGGGGGTTCATGAGGGTACTACGTTTTTCCCTAAATTCGTGCTGCGTGTCAGTAATAAGATTTTGATCATTAATGCGCTTCGTTATTCGGACTTTGAGCATTCTTCCTATTGGTTTACTCATGACAGATACTAGACTAATTGAACGATAGTTATTAGGCATTTGTTTGTTCCCGTTTTTATAATAAGAGTTACATTTGCCTGCTTCCAGATCCATGGAACTATCCCAGTTTGAAGCGATCGATGTTTGCTAAGGGTTGGCAAATTACTTCGATTGTTTCTTTGAGTATCCGGGGAGCAAGTGTGTCGGGTTCAGTTGACTGATATGGATTTAGAATGTTGAGACGTTTTTCTACTTTTTCTATTGTAAATATGCATCTGTTAGGATTTCCTGAGGATTTGAAGTATGGGGTTGCATGATTTCAGTTGTCTTCGTGAGTGAACACAGAGGTAAAGTATGTATTAAGAATTCTGGCTTTGGTTTTGTTATCCGTTTGAGTTGAGTCCTTGGGATCGATCAGCTGTCTAATAATATCTCTTCTAAGTCGCCATTCGTTTACATATTTGTAGAAGCTCTTCGACGAAGTTCTGGTTTGTGCTGCAACGGTAAGTTCTTTATTTCGCCTTGTAGATATTATCGTTCGCTTAACAGCCCTGCAGGTGCAGATTTGTTCTTGACAATAAGGATCTATTTGGTATCGGTTATATCTTCTGTATGACTGTTGCGTGCCATTAATGAGGCACTAATTTCTTGCAATTATCAAAGAGGATCATTGGTTGGCCTCATTCACATCGTTGAGATATTGTGCTCTGTGGCAGTTGTAATTGTTTTTTTAGAATTATGTGCCATTCCTCAGCGTTTTTGTTCCTCGTGAGTACTTCGTAGTTAATACTACTAAAATCTTCTTTCATTAGTTCGAAGCTTGTCCGTTTGTAGTCTAGGACTTGTTTTTGTTGTGTCCATGTGTTAAGGTCGTGTACTTTGAGCGTGTCCCCGATCTCGTCTGTATTTTATAGTCCATTTATGCTGATGTCAAGGGTCATCACGACTAGGTCCAGAATATTGTTTTGTCTCGTCGGTTCGTTGACATGCTGCCCTAAGGAATTTCTATTCATCAGATCAATAATCTTACAACTGGGTGCTTGACTTTTGCGAGCATTCCAGTCTATGTAGCGCAAATTGAAGTCTCCCATAATTAGTGTTTCGCGAGGAGCACTAGATATTATCAGTGTTGGGCAGTATTCAAATATATTTTATTTAAATACATTTGTGTATTGGAAAATGGATTTTCATGTGCATTTAAAACGCGTATTCAAATATTCTATTTAGATGCCATATTTGTGTATTTAAATAGCTTGAAATAATTTTTCCTTCAAGTACAACGCTTGAAACGAGTTTGAACGTCCAAGCACGACACGTGACTGTATGATTTGATAATGATAATATGATTTGTATAAATTAATTAATAATAGACTATTAGAAAATGCAGAGTTCTATAAAAAGTAGCATTTTGACTATTTGCATCAAAGTATTTTTCTAGGAGTTCCACAGAACAGAAGTTTCACAAAAGCTACACATTTCCATTGGAAACGCACCTAAATATAAAGACTCACAAAAGTTTTCCAAAATCTACATATTTTACTGAGGAAACAATTATGAATGCACATAGAGTTTTCAGTAATACTATACATTTCGCAAAAGAAACCCACCTATAAATGCACACAGAGGTTTCACAAATGCGACGTATTTTACAAGAGAAACGCACACACAAAGAGGGACACAGTGTACACAATATTTACTTTAGTCGATCAGAAAATATTCTGTTTCAATTTTTACTAAGGGAAATTGAGTTTATGACAGTTTCACAAAAAAACTAGATTGAAACGGTGCACAAAATTTACACTATTATGATTTCATTCTACACACAGGTAGTGAGTAGAGATTCACACAATTATCGAATCATTCAATCGATTTTTACAAATTTCAATTAGCGTGTAGTCAGTAGAGTATTTGAATCCCATATCTATTTAGTTTACATGAAAATACGTGCATGCATGCATACTTATACATGTATGCACATACGTACATGCATATACGTACCATTTACACATATTTACAGACACATACTTATATGCATACATGCGTGTATGTATGTATTCAAGACGCTGAATTTGATCTCAGATATTAAATTTGGTTTGACGAAAAATCGTACACCAAATGGCTGGGGGATTTTTCACGCAAGATAAACTGAAATAAATTAGTACGCATGGAAATGAATAAATGTTCAAAATATTGGAGCTATTAAGATACGTATGTAAACCATGTCCATATAATTTTACACTCTTCAGTAGTACAACAAATTGATGGAGCTTGTTTGAAAGCTATTATTTTTATCAGTGATTCATCAAAATAGCAGCTGTTCTGAGACATCCTTATCTACAAAATTTTGAAATAAGTTTCCAATTTAGCGTGTAGGCTTCAATAGAATTATTGAATGTCTTCAACTTGGTACCTTTGAGATATTAGTCAAATATCTATGTACTCTGTACTTCGTAGCAACTGAAATTCAGGGCTATCCAATTATTAAAGTCGAATATGAATGGCTTTTTCTGTTGCAATTTGTTATCAGAACTATCTTCTTTTTTTCATATAAAATCAGGATTAGAAAGTTGTTTTACCTGAACCTATAATTCTCCGAATAGGAACATCGTTCACTTGTCTTCGTTTTTTGCTCGTGTTATCACTGCCCTGGTTCTTACTATTAATATATTCCTTCCTCTCATTATCAGATTTAGTTTTTTATATTAGTAAATTTTTACTAGAACACACTAAAAACCATCTGAATGTTGAATGTTAGAGACGCTACGATTGGTTCTAGGCAGTTATTCATCATTTGATAATGGCACACAGATAATAGCTTATGTAACCAAATGTAGCTATTATTTGATAATTGATTTAATCAATTTACATTACCTGTATCTACATATATAACGTTTGATTTATTTCTCTTGTGTCCAAAAAACATTTCACATAAGAAGCAAATGAAACATATTCAAAATATATTGCTGCAACAGGGTTAGCTAAAGGTTCAAATTATGTGTAGTATATTCCGTCTATCAAGTTTAAAATCCTATTATGGATTTGACAGAAATTTTCTTGCAATTCCCATAGCAATACTTTTACAGCTCTGGCAGATTCTTAGCGTCTTGAGCTTGCTTCAGCGATGAAACAACTACCCTTGAGGGATGCTAATTTCTTTCCCATAAGTGTTGCTCTAAATATGGGGCCTCATTATAACCCAAGCCCTGACCTACCGAAGAGAAGTGCTCATCAAGATAAAAAACAGTCGGGCGAATGTTAGCTGTAGGGGAGAAGAAAATCCGTTGCATCGTTTATTTGGAACACAGTGAGTCAGAAAATACATTTTATAGTAGTAGACCATTCTGCACAACCTCCTTCTGACCTTACTGTACATGAACAAAAGTGAAGAATTATTATGTAGCTAAAATAAGGTAAAATAGATTTTTTATTATGACATAAAAGTCTAGTCCATCGTAAAAGATTAACGCGTGAACGTTTGTTATATATGAAGGATCATGTGGATGTGTAAACTGTCACAGAAAAACATATTGCTCAAGCAAAGCAATTGGAATATTTTTTGATGTTTCTGTTTTTGAGCTTATAAGGAAGTAAATTTCAGTAATTTACTTCGGATTCATAATCAAGCCAGTGATCTGACGCATATGACATCAAGAGACCTCCGAGGGAGCGTTTTAAGTCCGCTCCACTTCATCATCTACGTCAACGATCTAGACATTGGGATTATTAGTAAAATCAACCAATTTGCAGACGTCACAAAACTTTGTCCCAGAGCGTTCACCGAAAGAGACAAAATGGTCAATCAAACAGACTTCTATCGTATACTTCAATCGACTGAAACCTGGAAAATGAGCTTCAACATTGCCAAATATCCAGTCATGCATGTTGTCACTAATAATCGGCGATTCTAATCTACGATGAACAACACACCTATTGAAGCAGTACAACTTTAAAGAGATCTTGGTATCATTATCACTAAAAATCTCATGAATGACAAAGAAGTGGAAAAAAACACCAGAAAAGCAACAAGGATCCTCGGTTTCATTCCAAGAAACTCTGAACACCAGTCAAAAAACATCATCTTATCAATTTTTAAAGCGTTAGTGTGACTACATCTGGAATATGCGCTGCAATGAAGAGACATGAACTAGATGAAAAACATCAGCATAAAACAACGAAGAGGATTCCTGCACTCCGTAATCTCAGCTACTGAAGGAGTCTCCTCACAGCAGCTCGAGCTCATCTCTCAGAACCACGGAGACTGCGAGGACAACTCATCGATACCTATGAATATCTCAGTGGTTTCAACGATGTTACCTATAAGGGCTTCTTGACAGAGACAATAATAAGTGAAACAGAAATAATGGCCAAAAACTAATAATAAGAAAATTGACGACATCCCATTCTCTAAACTTCTTTTCAGTCAAAATTTTTAGCCAAAGCTGAAATATCTATGTATGTATAATTCAGGTGTAAGTACGTGATTGATTTCTTTACGTTCGACTGCATAGAACTTGGGTAGCAACCCAAGAATGGTTCAAGTGACTTGTTCCTGTAGCTATATTTTATTCTGCTCTATTGGGGAAAAATTGTATTAGAGCCAAGAACACGACGCAACGAATGAAGAAAGACGAGAATCCCCTAGAGTAACTAAACGTCTATTTTTATTTACTATACTTCTCTCATTAAAAACTTATCTTCCTGTCGAATAGAAAAGTACGGGATAATATTATTTTACACTATTTTTGTAGGCAAGGACTGATCGATGAACTGCTCGGTTTTTGTCCAGTAAAAGTATGCGCTTGTGAGAATTTCGTCTAATTTTAGATTAGTTGTTTTTTGAGGACACTAAAATCCCTTCGTATACGTTAAGTATTTTGCAAAAGTTCACTATGTTAAAGGGTTTCTGTGATGGCAGAATTTAACTTCATGCCTCAACATGTAGTCCTATCTTCATATATGCGGTCTCGGAGTTCTAGTGTTAACTACACATGTTACCGACTAACTTTCGTAACATGTTATCTGTCCGACCCATTCACACCTGTTATCGAAAGCTTCATGAATTAGACTTACGAACAGTGAGAGCTGAACTGAACCCAGGGAATAAAGGCTCATAATTATCTAACTCCTCATTGAAAGAAACTGTTTGGAAAACTGATTTGAAATTTTCTGCTCAACCAACTCTGGGTCTTCTTCATGAGAGTAATTAATTCAAACTTCGATCACTTAGTTGTTGCTATCAAGATTTTACAGCGCAAAATTTTTTTTCGCTATTATCTTCTCTAATTGAAGTTCAGTCATCAAAGAAAAACTCGGCGAAAGAAAAAGCGGAAATTTTTAATATAATGGACATGGTGTGTTATTTCTTAGGATCATTAAAGGTCTATTTGCATCTTCATTAAAATAACTTTCACTGCACTTTGTTTGCTAGACTGAACAATCATCCAAAACGAAATGATTTAATTGGTTGAACATAAAATCACTGCTGAGTTATATTTGCCTCAGACAACAGAAGTCAACTCGTGTCAAGAACATACTCCTAATGGAACTAAGATAAGGGGAGTGTTGAATTTTGAAATAATTTGCACCTAAAACACATTCAGGGACCGTGAGTATACGAAGAAAGCAAGCGTAACAATCGGGCTCATAGTCATAATTTTTTGTCAATGAAAACCTGATTCACATTACACAATAATAGTATGACTCTAAGTATACAATAGTTATAACAATCATGGTACACAATGGTCACATGACTCGCGGTAGACATGAACGTGGCTCAAGGTACACAATAATTTTACAGCTCGCAATACCTAAGTACCTCATGTCTCATGATACACAATTCTTGCTTGGATCTCGTTACATAATAAAGACATGACTTTTATTACGCATTTGATACATGATTCAATGTACACAGAAAGTACATGACCTAGTCGGGTGCGATACAGGACTGGAAAGTCATAAATGGTCGATCAACACAAATGCAATTCAGTAATTTTGGATGGAAGAATGAAGTTCTGCTTATAATTTAGCCATTAGAGACGAAACCATCACTAGTAATGCTCTTAAGCAAGTTAGCTAGAAAGAAATCTCTTCTATTAACTTGGATATTCTGATTGCAGTAACATTTAATTTCCCAAAACGGGTTAACTTCTGCGTTGATCAGCAGGTATGCTGTTTCGAGCACTTGATAAGCAAAAAACAAAAGAAGTTTAAGCGATAACCCCTTTTATCAGAAACGTCTTCAGTAGTGAGCATAGATAGTCTCTTGTTCTAAAAAGCATTGCATTGCTCCTTGCCATTGAACAGAAGTAAGTTAGAAGCATTTTTAAATCTGCGCTTGAATCGTTTAAAAAATAATAATTAAGAGGCACTCTAGTGTAGATGTTGTCATTTGAGATGCTTCAATACAAAGATGCAAATCAGAAAAAGAAATACAATAGCTTAAATTATTTTTTTTCAGTCGTTCTTTTTTGAGACTTTTTTAATAATCGAAGAATAAGACTATAAACACTTGATTTGTTTAAGATGGGTTGATTGAAATTCGGTTATGCAAAATATTTTGGAGAATGATGTAAGAATCAACCTTCATTTTGAGACTTCATGTCGAATAAGGATAAAACCACTTAGTATATTTTCATGAACGATAGAATACTTCCATGAAAAAAAACACATTGACACTGAAATATTTCAGAAACCAGAATTAGTTAGGAAAATATTGTGAACTTCTGTGAATGTACAAAATTGACTGGGGTTTCCATATTATTCTGTACATTTTAGCGAGAAAGAACAAAAACGGAAGAAACTGAAGTAAGCTTTTGGAAAACTAAGCAAATACTTTACATACCTTATGGTAATAGTCAGTTTTTCGAATGTATTTGATAAGTGAAAGATTCGTATAATACGTTATTAACACTTTAGCGGAGGGCATATTGAGCAACGTAAGAAGGAGATCCTACTTGCTTCAAAATTATTTTGCCAGTTTCATAAGTCAGTATGGAACACTTTAGATTTTAATCTACCAAAAGTATCAGTATATTATAAAACTGCAGCGAACTGATCAATGCAATTACTGCCCTAATTTTAGGTCAGATGTTTAGCTACATGTGTGAAATTAGAAAATTAAAAAAACACACTTTAAATACCACGGTTGATTTCAGTTTTATGGTAAAATAGTTATTGGACCTAAAAATATGGCACATGTTCTTTCATCCTGAAAGAAAGAAATGTATCAGCATTTATTATTACCAACCTATTTTGAATATACTCGTGTGTTTTTTCCATGAAAGAGGAGAACTAATTTCGACTCAATTGATTCTAGAATCATCTTACAACTGATAACGTCATTACCAAACATTACATACATTACATACTCAGCGTACATGGTTGCAAAATAATAATCCTATTTCTTTCCCTGCACAAAATAAACTAAATTTAAATAAATAATGGGTATACTTTTGAAGTACTTTTTATTACCGAATCATCACTTGTAAACAAATTATACTCAATGTACCATCGAAATGTTACCTGCACTTAATCTTAAATTTCTACTCCTGTATAGAAAATCTACTCAATCTACATCTGTTCAACAACAGGTGACAGTGTCCTGCACTTTTTACTAAGGTGAAACTCTAACTTTATTTCTGACAACGGTACTGACATCCATAATTACCATTTAAGGATGGATAAGTTGCAGGTAAAATTAATTACCAACGTTCTACAGTGAACTGAAAAAAACTGTAGCTGAATATTTACTTTTTAAATAATAAACTTTTAAATGGGTAAAACTTAATACATAATTTAACATTATATTTCATAGTTAGTGTTTCATCTTTGATTGAACCTTTGGTATCAAAATTTTAGTCAAGTTATGCCCCGTAAAACGCTTTCTAACAACAATGCAGGTCTAAACTGCTTTCACCTCATTTCTGCACGACGCTGATGACACAAAAAACCTGAGTTACGAAGTACAATAACACGCTCAACACATTCCTGCTCGAAATTGCCTCTATATGACTTCTATTTTTCACCCTTCAACACTTTCCATCAATATCTGGAGAATTAGAAATTCAATGATGTTGTCAATTTTTGAAAACTGGCAAAAGTAATTCAAAACGTAAAGCAAATACTATGTTCTTTTGTTTTAAAACCGATTCAAATAAATTACTACCACAAGCTCTTAATTCTGCATTTTTTTACTGGAGCCTTCCGTGAAGTTGGATAGTCGCTTTGCCTCATGTTGTTGTTCGTTGCTCCGCTGGAACCATTGGAAGATATTGATGATGTTTTTTTCTTGTTGGAGACAGCTGTTTCTTTTTTATCGCCAGGTGATTGCTTCTGTACCTACTGACCGATTAAAAATTCACATTAAAATCATCTTTCAGCCAGTATCATGTTAGTAAATTTGAAACTCTCTCAGATGTCAGTGGAATAAACTGATCAAAGCACTGGTTCTTTTTTTATTTCACACTTTTTTATTTGCTGCGCACCTGAACCTCATTTATTCATCGTACTGATTTTGAATTCATTGAATTTTTTGGAGGAGTTCTGGTCTTAGTTGTTTAAAGCTTGTTTGAAATGATGTTGCTGATGCATAAATTGATAACTCCAATAAAGGGCATTGCTTGTCGAAATTATTGGAATTAGTACAAAGTCCTAAATGAAAAATTACTTACGTAAAAATACTTAGACCTTGAAACGGATTACCACTAGATTCCTGCACTTTCCATCAACCCTTAAAATTTAGCTTCTCCTAGTTTTATGATTTTCAGCGAGACATAAATTCAAATTTTCCTAAATGATATTTGTCTGAAAGCCCATCAACTGTTTCCCACTAATATGCTTTCTCTGTTATAGTATGTTTTTGAGCCTTTGATCTTGAAAATAAACTCGGGGAAAGTAGTGTTACATCCGTTGGGTACTGGATTGCCGTATTCCGGTCTTCTATATCGTATTTAATTGTGTTAGGTTTCTTTATGTCGTATTATCTGCAGTATGATCTTCAGTCCCACTCACGTCGCTGCTGGTCTGGTACCAGAATGGCACAGTGCGACGCTGTTGGTTGAGTCTCGGCCTTCGATGCTCCTGATCCAGCTTTTACGATGCAGCAACAGTGTGATTATTCATATCTCGTAATTTTTTTATGGCAAATCATATGATTATTGCATCACATGAGCTCTATTCACGTACATATGTAAGGGTCTGATCAAAATTGTAATGTCCGTACTTTTTGTTCACGTTAGCAACAGTTCATGTACAGAAATATAATCTCGTCCAATCACACGTGCGAGAGGATTGGAGATTACAAGTATTACTTAGCTAAACAAATTAGTTTCAATTACTATCTTATCATCTATGAGAACATAATATCAGTTTCCTTTCTTGACTTTCCTATAAAATTCTCTTTTTTTTCATTCAGGCGCCCTCGAACCTCACAACACCTAGAAAGGAATCGAGAAACCATTTCCCTGGCTGACCCACCGTGATACAATTATTGTAGCCCTGAACCTAAACTCTTTTCGTCAGTAAGTTCCCTCGACACCTCAAGTAGAATCTTTTGTATTTTATTAGTTGGTTTATTGCATTAGATACTACCCGGGTTTTCATTAACTTGTCATTTATTTAGTTATTTTGTTGTTTAGTGATTGATTTAAGAGTATAAAATTTGATTTTACACTTTAACCTTTTAGCGACGAATTTCTTTTTCTAGTTTCTATGTTTAAGCTCACAAAGACCGTCTGTACACTGATGCAATGAAGCACGCTGAGAGCCAGGCAGCCAAAAGAACGACGCTGTAACATGCCGCCGCATTTAAACCTAGTAGTAACCTCATATTGCTCACTTTTTAATTATTAGAACAATTCTCTCAAAGACCATAAAAGAGGACCGTATGGTCCTTTTCGTCGCTAAAGGGTTAAAGACAGTTATTTACATGTGGTAGGATATTGGTGATAACCCCTTTCAGCAATTTCAGTGAGAGCTTAGTACTTTGCTTTGAATTTCCAGATCTTTGAGCGAACATTAAATACAAGGGGTAAGCCCCTACACTGTATACGGCAAGCCATATACAGTGTGACCGCCGCCCATAGTCCAATATAACCTTGCTTAAAATAGTACATGAAAAATTTTTGGATATGCTAGATGGCTAATTTATTCATATAAATAATAATTCATCGAGGATTTCCCATGGTTATTTGTAATGCTGACACTATGCTGTACATTGGAAGATACAAAACTTTTTTCCTAAATTGTGGTTCGTATCATGATTGGTTCGTATCAAATTGTCCAACATGATTTAAAGAGTGAATTCATCATCAAAAGAGATTAAAACAACTGTTCCTAACTTCAAAATCGTAGTACATGTAAAGGTACTACATTTTAAAAGAACAGTAACTAGATTTGTCAAAACATAGAGGCTATTCATTATTGTAATGCCCCTAACACTCTATGACATTAAAAACACGATCACTTCTCGGTTTAATCAATGTATTTATTAAAACAGATGGCACCAATCTTGATACGGCTTCTATGACATTCCCCAAGACTAGGTTAAAAGTAAATCGTCAATTATTAACATAAATTTCTCAGTTAATAATGGACCAGAATTATTCTAGTGGGTTCATATCTGGCTCACTTGGAGTCCACACCGTCAATTTGTCGTGTTTGAATCCCAACTAAGCCATAGATTACTTCGCTGCTTTGGCTGAATGCGAAAGTGCATTGTCGTGAATGAATGTTATCTTTTTGGGGAGAGAAAAAGACTTCAAGCTAAGGCAAAAGTGTTTGATTCAAACTTTCACCATATGAAGCTGTAATAATAATGAAAAGTGATGTGAATTTCAATATATATTATTAGCAGTGTAAGCAGCTATTTTAAATATTCGAGAAATAATTATTTATTTGAAAAATTGCTAACTAATATATTCAATAATATTTTTGTGTAGTATTTTGAGTAATGTTATACTAAACTAAAAGCGTGGGTTGCACTGTAAGTGTTGTGTACTAGGAGTCATATAATTATATCGTGATGCAAAAGATATTTTATCAATAAAAATTATGACAGAGCATAACTGTAACCCTTCCTATTCCAAGACTCAACCTTCATCTAGCCTACCGTAGCACTGTTACGAGCCTCTACTTTAAATTGCAGCACAGAGCAGGAATATTCGCCTGGAGCATAATCACTACTCCTGTAGTTTTACCATTTGAAATTTAAAATCTATTGTATATGTACTGTAAACATAATTGGAAATATAGTTTCTTCCTTACTTTCATTTCTTTTTTCTTTTCTTACCTTTCTTTCCTCACGGGGCCTGGTCGTGGTTGAGGTGCGTGTACGTGATTGAAAGGCTTATGCAACATTGATCCTACATTTTTAGCTAGCGTGGGACTTAGGAAGCAACGCACAAAAAAATGTTTGTTCTTGTCGCCGTATTTTATTCTTTTCTATTCTATTTGTTTTCTGAGTGTATTTCATCGTTATTTGGTTTTTGTTATATCCCAATCCTAATTTTATCGTCGGTTTAATTGTAATTATGATCGGGTTTCGTTGTTTATCGTAGGAATTTGCAACGGTAGATAATAATAATCATTCATAATTATTGATTTATATCATATCTTTCAGATTCCCAAAACATTAAACTACTACTTATCAATATTGACAAAAAAATGGGTGATAAACGTGAGTGATAAACAAAATTAAAGATTGGAAAGTTGCTCAGAGCATTAAAATCAATCGTTTATTAATCTCTGGCTTGATTCGAAGAACTGAGAACCACTGAAGATTGTCCTCGCATTGGTCGCCCTCGAACTTCTCGCACCCCAAAAAAAATATCGAAACTGTCAGAGAATATCGAAGCAACGGTTATGAAAAATGCATGTGAGTGAGAAAACCATAAGAAACATTGCAAAAAAAAGATTCACGCTTATCACCACTCAAGATGTAAATGTGTCAGCAAATGACAGACCTTCAAAAAGTAAAATGGATGGCAAGGTCAAAAGTTCTTCTGAACAGGCTCAAACAGGGAACGTCCATGGATGACATCGTATTTTCAAATAAAAAATCTTCGTTTTTGAGCCGAAGTTCAACCACCAGAATGACAGAGTCTTGGGAATATTTTCTGCAGACATGCCAGATACCCTAAGAATCATTGTCAAACGACAAAAACGTGCTTCTGTCATGATTTCCAAAACATGGATAGCTTCCCCTCATTTTGTAAAACCTGAAGCAAAAGTTAACACGATTTCATATATTGAACAAATATTGACTCCAGCACTCATAAAAATATAGGTATTTTCAAAAACAAATCGTTCAACTTCCAACAGAACGGCTCACCCTCACACACGTCCAACAAAACACAAAAGTGGCGTGAAGATCATTTCCCAAGTTTCTGGAACAAGGAAATGCAGCTGCCGTCATTACCTGATCTCAACCCAATGGAATTTTGTGTTTGGTCAATTTTGAAGTCTGAAGCCTGTTCTCATCTCGCAAAACAATTGAAGCTTTGAAAGTCACACTAAAAATGACATGGGAGAAAAATTCGCAAGAAATCTTGTGTAATGCAGCAGGAAGTTTTAGAGGCAATCATGAATGTGTAATTCGTGCTCGAGACGCATATTGAATAATATTTTGCCAGAATGTGCGTAGACTAAATAAATATGTTTCACTTTTTTATGATCCTTTTCCAATTACACCAGTTTTTACTATTTTGCAAATCTAAAGACTTTATTCGTACCCTCTACATTCTAACACACAGTTATTCGCTATTTAAATTTTTCCATTTCGTTTCAGATCATGCACTTTAAATTCACCTACATTAATTTGAACTTGAAATGTTTTGAATTTAGCTTTATATATTCAGAATTTAAATTAAAAACAATTAATTTAATACGTGATAATTTTATTGGAATCTAAATTGATGAAACTCAAATTGCTGAAATTTAAATAACGCGATGAAATTTCAATTATGATGTATGTATCACCTATGAACACTTCTGCTAAATATTTTATTTCTGATTAAAGGAGAAACGCTGGATAATTCAAATGCGTTACTAATGTTTGTGGTGAACGCAGGAAAAACGTTTATGACTGAACCTAATAATAAATTTAAACCATAAAACATTTCTCATTTTCGAAGGATTGGTAAAACAATATTTAATTGTTAACTGTTTCCGTATTCATTACAACCCTAAACTCAATAATAATATTTTTCTAACACAACAATTGATATGAAGTCCCTAAAAGAGAGCACGTTCTAATGATAGAAGCTCAGCATATATATAAATCCAAATTTACGATATTTATGAAAATGTTAATGCTATTTTTTTCTTTCAAAATTAATAAACAGACGTTGAACGCTGCAAGCCACGTTGTTGGAACATCCAAGCCCGCTAACCATCTTGCGCTGGTACAGCGTGATCTATTGCAAAGTTTTCGTTTAGCTAAACTGTTTTCAGTAATAAATAAAGACAAAGATTTTAATGACCTGTTTTAAGAGTTTATTCTCATTGCAATTTTTATTCTGATTTAATTTTGTGCTTGTAGTGATAGAGTGAGGAGGATAGTTCATCTCAGGCACTCGAACGATGGAATGGAGAATGTGGATCTTGGAGTGTATTTGTAGGCGATATTATGTAGTGAGGAGCTTGATGTTTAGATGTAGGTTTTTACGTGTGTGAGAAAGATTGTATGTTACATGGAAACTTTAGGATCTTTGGCGCAGGGTGAGTACACGAAGATGTATATCATACGTGGAGAGTAGTGCAAGAATTTAGCAGATTCACAGTGATTGTAATGGGAGACATGATTGGCCATGTTGGTATGCTTGGTGAGAGGGTAAATGAAAATGAACTGAAATTGATCGATTTCTGTGAAGGAAATGAGTTTAAAAGCTTTGATTTTACGATACTAATTGTCTTGCACGCATAGAAGAGTAAGGATTGAAAAGCAGCAGTTGACTATGTATTAGTGAATTATGAAGTACTAAGACATGTAAGGGAAATGTAGGTAAATGAAAATAATTTTTATATCTATGCTGATCACCAAAAACTTGTTCTCAAGTACAAATGGGGTAGAAAAGAACTTAGGCACGAGTTGAACAGTGTAAATAAAGTGGCGTTTGCAAGCACCTTTTAAAAAACAAGAAGGGAATTATTTTGCACTGATTTAGAAAGCACGAGTGAAATATGAATGACAATAAGAATGACCTGAACAAAGAAATTGAAAAAATGTTGTTTAAAAGGACCAGGCGGGTTTATTGTTAATTTGTTTGCTATTAATCGTAAATCTATAAAACTTTGTGCATATATAGAAAAGGAACTCATGTTGAAATGTTTGTTTGATGAGGTGTAAAGAAGTGGAAAACTACCAGATGAGTGGGACGAAGGTAATGTAGTTTTATTGCACAAGACTGGACCTGAGAGCATGAAAGAACTTAAAAACTATAGACATATTGCCTGGCTGATCAGAAAAAATCTAAATGAAAGTTCAAAAAAGTTGTTATCTTTCTTTGAAACTTCAGTTGACTCAACGTCAATTGGAATATTCCAAGTTGACAAACTTGGAACAAAGTTTGCTTTTCCTTTAACTATGCATCATTTTAACTGTCTAACATGCTGTATTGTATGAGTATATAAATTGATAACAATTTAGTAAACGTTCCTGCAAACAATAATTGAAGTAGCAATAACTAAAATTGTTTTCTTTCATAATCTGTAGCTAGCCAATAAACTCTCGTAATACATGTAGCTGTATTGCTGCAGACCTGAGGTATAGTCCAGAGTGGGAATGATATTTTATCAGACTTTTCATTTCTCTCCTTTCTTTGATAGAGATAACCGTTGTTTCATTGGTGCACTGCGCCTTGCATCTCTCGACCAATGCAAAGGAAAACGAATAATTTAAATGCTTGATGGTATAACGTAGACATGAGGCACATAGAACTACTTCAAGTAGTTTCTTCTCCTGTTATTTTTATGTGCATTTCGTGTACTCTTTCACTTTACACGGTAGAATAATAAATGAATTGTTCTGTAGGGTTGCACATATTGAGAAATAAATTGCTTATACATGTTAAACTGATAGATATAATTTTTCATGTACTCAGGTACATTGAGCTACTGAATTGAAACTGACAATGCTGAGGGTCATGAGACTGACACTGTAATACCTGATGCTTTATACCTGCATTGGGAATAATCAGTATACCTGCATTGGGAATAATCAGTATACCTGCATTGGGAATAATCAGTATACCTGCACTAGGACAACATTGCCAACAGACGAATATCTTTGTCAAGGAACATCTCACCTGCCAATTCATATCAGGTTCGTGAACAGTCGCTTACTTATTTTTGTATATTTTCGTATATCTATCTCTCTTTCTCACTATCTCTCGCTCTCTCTCTTTATCTCTCTATCTCTCTCTCTTCCTCTCTCAACCTATCTCTCTTATCACCAGCTTGGTCGACTGGTGAGCGAATCTGCTTGCGAGCGGAAAGACCCGGGTTCGAATCCCGCTGCTGACATGGTTGACGCGGCTAGAAATACGGCATGGGACTTGGGTATACAACCGAATAATTATCGAAGTAATTATCCGACCCAAGAATGGGCCAGAAGGTTCGTTCCTAAAGCCTCTTTCTATTCTATTCTATTCTATTCTTCTCCCAATCTCTCTCTATCTCTCTCTATACATATCTCTCTATATCTCCCTCTCTCTATCTCTGTGTCTGTGCAATCGTTCCATTTCTTCCAATCCGCCACTGGAGAAAAATTATTGAACTGAAATCAGAACGGGTATCTATGTATTATAGTCATTGTATTGTGGATACCAAAGGCCCCGGGTTACTCATAAATAAGACACTTTTTCTTAATATTAGCCATTTCCTTCTATGTGACCATGTATACAGAATGGAAGTTATATACATATTCCTGAAAAATTATTAATTTAAAACACAATATTTCGTCGCAAATTTTTACTACGTTCGTCACTATGATCATTTAAAATCCCACTATATTATAATACATACAGTTTGTTGCTTACTTGTTTGCTTGCTTGGTCTGTCTCTCTGCCACGCTCCTAAAGATTTAGATAAGAAAAAATTCGGTTGGGTGTACATGCATTGTAAGCATTGTATTGTGGATACCAAAGGTCCATCCTTCAATATAGAAACTTCGTAAAAACCGCGTCCACTGGCAAATCCAAAAAAAAATCAGTAATGACACGTGAATTTTCACGTGTGAGTATACTAGTTTACATATAAACCGTGGAATTTCCATTTGATCTGTCTAGTGAATGATAATTAGTTCTTTATCGCCCAGCTGTTCTTCAGGGTACCGTTATCAAGTGTCGTATTTAGAGCGAGGTTAGTCGGTGAGGCGTCCTTTGAATACGACCGTATTCAGAGGTATCAACTATTGCTTTCACACCAAGTACATAAAGCTAGCCCAGCTTGTTCTGCACACAATGGTAGCTGGAACACCGTTAGTCAATAAATGGTTAATTTATTTGTATTTTTTCAGTTGCGCATTTATTATTCCTAATGTATACCAATTTCTAAGATGCTTTAGCTGCAATTGGCTAAGATGAAGATAAGAAGCAGAAGACGCCAGCGATTCATGAGGTCCTGCGTCATGGGAATGATTGGTTGGTTTAAAAAAAACGATCGGTTAAATCGGAAAATGAAGCCAGCGTGGTTGTTCATCGTAGAGTCTACATTTAATCAAGGTCTACTTGTTTTCCTTCGTTTCCTCAGCTAGTCTCTCTGTGGCTGCCTCTTATGTTTATGTATTTTGAATAAATTATTTATTTCAGGACTTATTCATACTGTGAACTCTTATTTCTTCAATTTATTCCATCAGTATAGTCGTTTATGTTCAAGTTTAACTTATCTACAGTAACAAAGGTGTACAAATTCGATTTGCAATCCACTAAATTGTCTTAGAAGTAATCGTGTGCCGGAAGACCTCTTTTTTGACGATTAATTTTGAATAAGATTCATAAAAATAGTTTTCGTAGTTATGAATCTCAGCGCCAAACTGCGATGAAACTCATGGCATGCCAAGTATGTTTTTTTTGTACGAATGTATTTTCATATGCAAATGGAGTATACGTAAATAAATTTGTTGAATGCCTGTTTCCTTTAAATTATAATGTGGATTAGCAGCCATCTGAAATGACTATTTATCGTGGAACTCATTATCGTAATTCTCATTTTCTACCATGAATAACGCAATTCAAGCGCTTTTTAGTAAAACATTCATCAGCATTGCAACAATTTCAAATACTTGTGCATTATCACTTGTAGCAATAGGCCATACCCTGTAAAATCTATCTGTTCAATTGTTGTAAATTCTAAAAGACCATACAAAAGCTATAGGCATTGCACTTGAAATTTGTTGAATTTTGAGCAGCAATTCCGGCAATTTTTTCGCTGTCTACAAATTTTCGGGAATTGCATGGATTCGTTTCACAAAGTGCGGCTATACTGGGTTACCAGGAGTAACTTGCAGTTTATGAGAAAGATCACTGCACAGCTTATGAAAGTTTTGGTGAAGAGCTGTTAAAGTGTTGAATATATCGTAAATATAAAGAGACGATTCCGATCATAAACCGACGATAAATGGTCATTTTTTGAAGAGAATAAAAATTCTGATGATAATTTATCGTCGGTCATATGATAAAAATAACCGGTTACTATCGTCTAACTCAGTAAAACACTTATGATAAAGACTGGTGAATTAACGGGAATTCGACGATAAAATGGTCCATTCGCGACGCTTTTTCCGACGATGTACCATCAGTTCATCATAAGAAAAAGACGATAATTACCGGTCAATTCCGACAAAATTTAACGTCGGTCATCAGATAAAATTCGGACTGGGAATGTATCTTATGGTTTGATATTAGTTTTTCAGTCGAATTCTGCATTTTCATTTTCAGTGTTCTGTATCAGATTCGTAGTCAGTCTCACCCAGACTGGCCAGCTTGTATTTACACTATCTCTGTTTGAAGTTCATGGAAACAGTTGAATCCGAAGATGACAAAATGATCGTCTTCCCATCAAAATATTGTGAAAAATTACCGTATTTGAAGCAACTTCTGCACACCCGTCAGTCACCGTCTTCAATAACTTGACTCACAAAACCTAATCCTAAATATGTGAAAAAACTTCGATAATAGTTTTAAGGATGAAATCCAATTGAAATTGAAATTTGAATTCTAGTTTACTGTCAACATTGTACGCAATAATCCAGCATAGAAACTTTTTTTAATGTGAGATCCTTCTCTAAATTGAAGTCTGTAAGAGAATTTTACGTGACACTCTATTATAGAGAAAAAATGTCATTACTGCTTATGATTATTAACCTTCAACTATATTGAGTATTCTCTACGTGTAAGTAGTTAACATTTTAAGGTACGCTTCAAAAACGTTGCAGATAGATTTATAGGCTTTTTACTCATTATATGTATGTTTTATCATGCAAGAAATACTGAATGTTCTCTCGTGCTCGGTTTGAACACAGCGAGTGGTAAATCAACATATTTGAAAAATGCGGAACATATTTTGACACTGATAAAAACAGGAATAAATTTGTTGTATATCATTACACGTTGTGATACTATGCATAGACAAACTTATATGCAAGGGCCATGAGGTGCAGTTTTTATGAGTAATTTCCATGCTCCTTATGTGTTGGATAATCAGCTAAATTCTTTCCCAGGTCCCAAACTACCGATTTCACAAAATGCTTGAAGCATTAACGCCTGGCTTTGCCAGTTCTTAAACCTTAAAGCCACTGAAATCTCGGCACTCGCGCTCCGTTCAACGACTAAAGTGAGGCAGTTATGAAGAGCCGCAGAATGTAAAGGCCTAACGAACCAGACAGCGGTCGAATTAGCTAAGGATTTCGCAATGAATTCTACAAACGATGTGATCCACTTCATCACACGAAAATCTAAAGGTCCTACGTTCAGTTATATTAGTGAAGAAGTGTTGTAAAACACGGTTGATTCACTGTATAGTGATGTTTTTTCTGATGTAGAATACAACGTGTAAATAAGATAACTTTAAATTGTGTTCGAAATGTATATTTCAAAATATTTGAAGAGATTTCATTTTTGAAATATCAGTAGGTGACTTAATATGTGAAATCGTGGAGTGTTTCGTATAGACATCACACACACCACAAGTAAGCTCTGAGTTCGAGTATTTATGTATAAATAACTTTAAAACACTAAGAGTGAAGTGACAATAACTGAATGAATGTGAGTGTTTTTTCAAAGTTCTATTGCATCATATTATTTATGACAACATCTGTCACCCATCACTTCTTCACTTTAATATTTGTTTTTCCATCCTGCCACGTGTGTCATTCAGGTTAAAAAATATCTAATTTTGAGACACGCAATTCCTTTGTGTACGTTCAGATCTAACGCAAGGTAATACAAATATTTAGGATAATAACTGCAACGCTAGATTTTGGTAGCACAAACTTCCAAAACAAAATCTATCGAGAAAACATTTTTATTGTTCAACATTACTGCATAAAAAGTAATATTGTCAACATAGCAGATTAAGCATTTTGCTGCCACATGACGATTCTTCAATTTGTATGTTTAATACGAATGATCTAACGCTCAGGCCAATCTTGAGACTGACCTGCAGGTGATGTATAGAGTAATGAACTATCAAATAGTGTGGTAGACAAATGTACATTTGTATTTGTGTATATGACATAATAATAAATAATATAATAGAATAATAAATGTAATAATAATAAATGTACATTTATACTATCACATACATTTGTATTTGTGTATGTGTAGAATGTTTCACGAATAGATATTACTAGGCAATGCAATTAAAATATGCAGGAGTGATACACAGACAATATGATAGAGACCGCAAAGCCTTTCAATGAAAGTATGATCCCGTCAACTTTTTTTAGGATAACGTAGAAAAACATTAATGACAGTATGAACTGAAATGATGGATTCAATTGAAAACAATGAATGTCTCACAAATTAAACTGTACTACCCATGTACATACACGACCAAGCAGAGATTGCTTTTAAAATCTTGATATATACTTTATGTGAAATTAATTAGTTTCTTGTAAGAAACCGAAATTGTTCAGACGTAATACTGTAGTGGATAAACTTGTAACACTGTAACGGTGAAGATTGTACTATCAGTTTGGGTTAAAAGTTCATTCACGAACAGGATATCGGGTTACTTGCATGATAACAGTAAATTTATAGAATGCCTGGCACCTCTTCAAGAGGGACACAAATTGTATATAAGTGTCGCAGAGAAAGCAAGCTTTATAAATGAGCCATGGGGGCAGGCCATTAAAGGACGTACTTTAAAATTGTGGGTTGAACAAATGGCATGAGAACACTGGAACCTCACTTCAACACGAACGAATAAAGTGTAGATGTGGGTGGAGTCTGAAACAAAGGACAACATCTTCACAAGAAGTTTTCATAACAGCTGGCTTCAAATAAGAATTAACGCAGAAAGAAATAAAGGATATAGAGTGATTATAAAAGGCAAAGTTTAAGGACAGTTTCAAAGTAATCGTTGCATAGTGTAGATAATAATAACTGAATTTATTTTTAGGCTAAATACAAATTAGGGATTAAAATACTATTGTGAAACAGATAGGAACTTTTAAGTCATGAAAATGGCGATGGGATAAATAAAATAGTAGTAACGGGAGCTGGAAAACAATTAATCCTTGTTGGATAGCAACAGGTGTGGGATTTTTTTTTCGTGAAAGAAGACATCGTCTCTAATTTCAAGGATTCTATACGACTAGAAATTGGAGTTCTGCGAACAGCCAACCCATAGGCTAATTCGAACCCATAGGCTAATTCGTTCATGTACAGTAACTGATTAGGTAAGAATCAATTAAAGTATTGTAACTAGAGTATAATTGAGATTCTATGTCATTAGTTGTTATTTTGAATTCACGTGTCTGAAATAAATTTTTCGAGTGTTAGAGAAAAGGTGCAGTGGAGTTTGTATCACATACATAAAATTATTATCATTTTGGTTGTTGTCTTGCAAAAAACATTAGAGAAGGGGCTCTCACATAACCGGTCGCCCGTAGACTCAGGTAAATGATAGGGTATCTCGTTTCCTTCATGTAGTACATGATGATTTCATGGGATGAGTAAAGTATGAATATAATGTGCACTGGAGTATCATTCCCTACACGAAGATCTGGAGAAATGAGGTGTGAAAAAATACTCAGAGAATTATCAAGAAGTGATCCACGTGCGTCAGGTGTCGACACCACAAGGGTGAGAATCAAACCATTAATTAAATATTTCTTACAAACTGTGTAAAATTGTAGGTTCGGTGCTTCACGTACACCTATTGTTATGCCATATTTGATCTCGTAGTTGTGTATTTGGGAGGGAGGACAATACCTACTTGCAAGCTGGGATGTTGATACAAGCGTGATCGGCAGCTAAAAGGTAACGTAAAGGTTACTCGAGATTAAAATTGAAGCTGTTGTGTTGCACAATTAGTCCACGGGGTTAATGAGGCAAGTTTGAGATTGGCAGAGCTCAAAAAAGGTCATTACATTTATTTCTTACTCTAGAAGTATGAAATGCACACAATTTAACCGTCATAACAGCATTCTGTGGTGCATCTTGGGACTTATTCAATAGTTTATATTAGACCTTTTGATTAGTACAACTTATTGTCAAAGTTTTAGAATATCCTTCATATTTCAAGGACTGCACTAATGTCACTCTTTTCCAAAGTTTTTTTAGCTCATCGCTGCATGCGTTAATGGTCTTTCACTGGTTTATATGAAAATAAATACATTTTTTAAGGTCAACGTTAAAAATTACAATTTGTCGTTGTTTTATATCATCTGTAAATTAACCAGCATGAGCTGCATTTACACGAGCAGTAATCTGAAACACTAATCTTGAGAAATTTTGTGCCTGAACTTTCTCAGTTCACTCGCGAGTGAGTTTTTCAACAATGCATAGTTGGCAAAGCTGTTGCGGGCAGATAGCTAAAAAAGTTTTTTATGCGTTGCTGCAATTTCTGCTGCACCACTTAGCAAAGGAAATGTATGGAAAGATGATTTGCAAAATAAGAAATGACATTGGATGGTCAATTAAGCCAGATGTACTGATTAACACGTTGAGTGCGATACGACCCGCCGGTGGGTCGCTCAGGTTAGGTTCTATAATTTTTTCAAGGCTTTCTAGTGACTGTGTGTACAAAGTAAAGATTTGCACCAGCTAGGCAATCGCAGGCAACGTGTTAAAGCATCTGATACACAGATGAGCGTAAGTACCGTACTCGGGTGCGTATATAGAGGGAATCAACGATATGATTTTGAAGACAGATGACTGTTTAACACGTTGACTCCGAAGTGGTACGTATGTGTACCACTTAGGTTAGGTTCTGTAATTTTTTCAGATCCTTCTAGTGACTATGCGTACAAAGTGAAGTTTTACACCAATCAGGCAATCGGAGGCAACGTGTTAAATGACCTCTACTATAAGCAAAAACATTAAAAACCCAATGTGACGCAAACATGCATACCTCCGTACTAAAGTGCGCAAGTTCTTTGGAGGAGAAGAAAATAAATTGTGAGCTGTTCTCAGAAATTAAGCGATTGTACACCATAACCATTCGAAAAATTCTAATAACACTGTGCACGCCATTGTGGTTCTGTGTATAGCTAACTTAACACGTAAACCTAACAGTGTACCTAACCTAACCTAACACACGAGTGCACACGTAAACCTAACAGTGTACCTAACCTAACCTAACACACGAGTGCACACGTAAACCTAACAGTTTACCTAACCTAACCTAACACACGAGTGCACACGTAAACCTAACAGTTTACCTAACCTAACCTAACACACGAGTGCACACGTAAACCTAACAGGGATTGGAACATTTATTGAAACAATTTCAGTAAGACTTATGCTGATATGAGAGGTTTGGATTTCATGGATTTTAAAAACCGTATTAATTTGTAATTAATGATGGGTTCATAGATATATGTCAGCAGTTGGAGTTTCTTAATTGTTTCCTTACTGTATGAGGTCATTCAAATTATAGCACGTCCTATATTTTTTTCTCAGAACTGGAAACAAGTAGAAACATGCATTTTATTGAAAAATATCTTGCTGTCTAAAATTTTCCATTGAAAAATTATCATTAGCAGCATTTTCTATTTTAGTGTCATCAAGAACAAAACCTCCAATACAAAATACTAACAGAAAACCGTTATGTCGACATACGAGACTAAAAAATATATGTCGATAAGAAAAGAATTACGTATTAAAAAATGTAACCCAAATTCATTTTCTCGCAGAAAAGTAAATAGTTAATCGCGACAATCAACAAGGCAGTTAATCGAGCATTCTATTTCTGCTTCTTTTAAATCTTATATATTGTAATTGTTTGTTGTTCTAACTTATTCACGTTCTCCATGAACTAAGACCAACGCGTACGTTGCTAAATGTTTCTTCTTAGACTAGATGTGCTTAGTTATATCTCAATTATGAGGCATATTTCTATTAGTCATCCTGCGGCCTCACTCAACAATCCCACTCACGAGCAACAGGCCGTTCATCTCCGAAACGCTCATTTCCGCGTACTATAATGCTTTCTTTATCCAAATGCTCCTCTTTCACCTCCCTCAATACTGTTGGAAACTTTCTTTTATATAAATTTTATTATAAGCACTATGGATTTATTTCCGTATTCTTTAAAATCATAGTTTGAATCATCCTCCTTCACTCAAAGTGCATTCACGTGATTGAAAGTTGCAGATAAGAGATTGAAGTCTAAAATTATAGCAGTATTTCAAGCTGAAACGTATCGATTAAAAATCAAATAAATTTTACCATTGTTTTGTCTCGCAAGCAGCAGTCCCCCCAAGCAAAAAAAATCGTCTCATAAGTAATATATGACAGTTAAGAATAATAAAAACTAAGACGGAATTACCCCTCATACTGAATAAACCTTTACCATAGTTTATGCATTCACTTTACCCCAGATGTATACTAGCGGTATGCTCATCAGAACTGACAGACTGTTATAAACCGACTATGTAAATCAATTTCAATGTAATTTGCAAATAATTTATCTGAGGTTCAAAATTATATTATTAGTCAATTTGCAACATGTACTTCTACTGAAAAAAGCACCGTACAGTCTTCAACGACAGTAAAATGTATGGAAATACATTTCAGTTTTTCATCACAGCTTCAGTCCTCAACTGATCACAATTTTTATACCTCCAACTGTTTCACTATCTGTCAGAAAGAATACTTAATACAGACACAATCTAATATTTTTTTAACTATCACTCAGGGTATGTAAATAATTGAGTCTTCTTTCACTTCCTATATTTTTCCATGTCCAATACAAATATGTGGGACAGCTTCTGGAAGAATTTTTTATTTAAGGATATTTTGTCTGAGTCTTGCATTATTAAACTATAGGAGTGAGTTGGTAGAAGCGGAAAAGTTTGTAGCCCTTAGCAGAGATTACTTGATATTTACTGCCGTCATCTTTCGTGATTTGGGATGGCCTCATAAGTCTCAAGTCTCACGACAGCGACAAAAGATTCTCGGCGGCATGTAAACTTCTTGTTTACTCTGTCTGGTTGAAAGCAAGCAATGAAATAAAGTAGGATTCATGCAGCCGACTATTTTTTCTGGGAGAAGGAAAATAAACGAACAAATTGAAACATGTTATGCTAAAATTCACCAGGTATGTCGGGATAATAGAACGAATGCTACCCATTTCATCAATTAAATACCTGCTAATGATATAAAGGTTTGATATAGTCGAATTTTGATAATGGATAATTCCACTGGAGCCTCTGGATTACATCTGGTCGGTTTGATTTTTTCTACAGGAATGAAATCCGCTTTTAATGAAAATTGTAAGGATATCATAGGCAAGTGGTGATAAGGTACATGTACCTGGGATAAGGTACATAACACATTCGTTTATGACAAAACACACTGACTCGGACCGTATTTCTACATGTTATATCCTTATTTATACATCCAGATATGCTTTTAATAACGTGCATAGTTGTCAAATGTTAGGTGTGTTCGTTAATATCATGTACTCAAACATTTTTATTTTATTATTGTAATGCTCCTTCATAAACACATTGCAAACTAACTTCGTAAAACGAAATGATTTGCAATCTTTCCGCTTTATACCGTTTCAATCGAAAATTTTCGTGTCATGTGTTGGGTTCTATGCTTCGAAAGTCACATAAATTAAGTACTATATGCAAAAGTACACAGAAAGCGTGCAGCGAGAGCGGTGTAAAACCCCACGAGATTATTGTTTGCTAGAATTCAAACAACATACTCGGATATTGAGTGCACCTCACAATAAGACGAAAAATGATCTAACTGGCCTTTAAAATTTTCTGAATGAATTACTGTGAAAACAGAAAACTGTATAATTGCATTTTATCTAACACTACTTTCATTAATATTTCCCAGAATAACAAATCCAAACAATCTATATCGCAGTACTTCCAACATATCCCTATTGAAGCGTGCATACTTCCCACATTGATCTCCTTCATCATTATTATTATGGCTACCGGCGATTAGTGCGTTTTGACTATCACTTAACATGTTTTGTCTTCAATTTTTAAAATCTAACGAAGGGCTTATGTATTTACAATATAAACTAAGATAAAAACGTTCTAGGAATTACGGAACTGATACCTGTGTTGGATACATGCAAGTGGTTAGATTACGATCCATATCAGAAAAATTCATGAAGCGGAAAAATTGCACACAGGTTTGACGAACCTTGGGTCACTTTGTCATGGTAGTTATGATATATTCATAGGTTTGCATATTCCAGGCGATGTATGAAGTATAAGTATGAGGAGTGTTCTCAGTCGTGATACTCTCAAGCTGAAGGTATCAAGTGTTGAGAGGTTAACCGAAAGGCAAATTCGAGGGAAGGGAAACAACCGAGCGCCTGCACTTGAGAAGGTTCGAAGTGTTGAGTTACGTTAGAGATGTGAACCTATGAAGACCGCTACGTAGAACCCACAGCGCAGACAAAGGGTCTACACTTGAAAAGGTCGGGCTGTTATGTGCCTAGCTAAAAGAAACGTCAGCGAGAAGAAATTTATGGCTAAGCATCGTGTGACTCAAGAATCACGCAGTCGCAAGACGCTCAAGGTGATTGAAGAGTGGGTGGGGTATGATACAAAAGTAAAAAACATATTTTAGACCATTGGACAAATAGGGAGATTGGAAAAAGGTACTTGGGAGGAGCAAGGCTCATATCAAAGCGGTAGTAAGGATAAATGAGGGACTTACACTTGGGTATTAGATCTCGACAGCGATGTAGGTGTTTTGCAACTCGAACGACATTGAGGAATAGGTGTAGGGGTATATAAAAGTGATAGGGGCAAACAAAAGTGATTAAAGGGGAATTAAGTTAGCATCCCACCGACGAAAAACAGCAGATTTTCACGTGCACTTAACCGTGTATAGAATAGAATAGAATGAGGCTATAGGAACGAACCTTGTGGCCCATTCTTGGGTCGAATAATTACTTCGATAATCATTCGGTTGTTTACCCAAGTCCCATGCCGTATTTCTAGCCGCGTCAACCATGTCGGCAGCGGGATTCGAACCCGGGTCTTTCCACTCGCAAGCAGATTCGCTCACCACTCGACCAAGCTGGTGACAATGAGGGAAGAATTGATTGCGAAGTAGCAAGGAAAGGGAAGGGGAATAATCCGCGTTATTGCTAATGTATGGTAATTGTGAGTGTTTATATCGAAACCTATCATCAGAAACGAATCTCCAGTGTAACGGCAAGTTAATATTTTATTGTCAATGTGATCCAGGTAAGCGACAGGGTAAATTTCGTAAATTATCGTGTGCACCATTGATTTAAATAATTTGTTCCGTATGCACATTTAATTATTCAACTATTAAGTATGCAAATTATCCATTAATGATGCACTGTTTAATAGGATATCATGTCATGGTTTATGTGTCAAAATGTGGTAGATGACTCACATTTTAACATATATTGAATCTTTTGTGTGTATCATTACCCTCATCTTGCCATTGAAAAAGAAGTACTGGGAATACCTTTTAACACATCATGTATTCAGAGGATTAGAGTCCCTCTAGTGCGATTACGTATGTAAGTTGTTGCATTTTATTAAATTGTGTGAATTACAAGTAATAATTGAAATATGATGGTAGGACAACATGCAGAAAAACCATGCACTGAAACCAAGATTACGTAAATCATGAGAGAGAAAAGAATTCATCAACAATGAATCATCATGCAATTGGAAGTAGGCAGACAAACTTTTACCTTTTTATATGCATTAAATCAATCACTAATAAATAAATTAGACATGTCATTATTTACCACCCATTTAACACGTGTCGCCACATCACTTTGTGACCTATTTCTAAGAGTGCATTCATCAATGTCTAAGTAAAAATCTCATATCGCCATATTTTGCCGAGCCAATAACGAGTTTAGGTCTTCAACGCGCGTGCAATTAGCCGTAAGACGTCAGAATCGGATAACTGTTGCACCTTTCCTTAGACAATACAGAACCTGTTCATTAAATTGGAACTCTACTGACAGGAAGGGAAAGTTGGGATGTATTCTTATAATTAATACAATTCAGAAGAAATATTATTGTAGGTTTAGTATCGGCATTAAAGGAAAATCAGTGAGCTTTGTTAAATTTTGCAAGAATGATATGAAATATTCAAACGAACTGAAGTGGATTATATGATACATTACAGTATAACTCCAAAAACTGAGAAACTCGAAACTAAGAAAACTCACAATGTTGAGAGACACGAAACTGAGAGAAGTCATGAAACTGGGAGGGCTACCACTGCCATCTGTTGGAATGTGTGTTAAGTTGACGTTGCCTGCTTAGGCCTGCGTAGCACAGAATGCTTGGTGTTAAGGCTTGTCCTGTCAAAGGTCGGTGGTTCTGATTCTTATAAATTATAGTTTTATATTTTCTGTGCTTGTCAGAACTAGTTAAGTGTGCTTATACAGAAGCAGTGGGTAGTTACAGAACCAGTACGTAGATTGAATGATTTCAAATATGCAATGTATAGCTGATTAGGTACAGCTATAATAAAGTCTTCAATATAGGATTCACATTCTTTATTATTCACAAGTTTGATCTTTTGTTAACTTTTGGAATTTCATTTACTTGTTTGCACAATTTTTATATTTGTGTTCAAAATAATTATTATGTACGTTACGATTGCATATTTACAAACTGTAGTTTACCTTTAATCTGAATTTCGGCAAAAATTTGTTCCCTATTAGAAAGAAAGTACATTATCGGCTAAAATGATGCAATTATTTGTCGTCATGAAACTGAGAGGCCATCTCAGTTTCATGGTAAACCTTTTCTCTCAGTTCTAGGAGCTTTACTGTAACGCCTTAAAAACACATGTTCAGACATAAAACAATATTGGAATGACACATTGCTGGTTTCGCTAACACTTCGTTTTAAAAGATTTTAATGATGAGAATATCCGATTTTGTAATTACAGAGTTCTCATATACATATCTGAGAGAAAAGAACACAACAAAACTGTTCAGTACATCAAGAAAACGTCTGGTAAAATTTGTTGAGGAAGTTACAGTTATTCAAGACATGGTGACGATTTATTATCATCCTCATCGAATGATAGTGAAAAAAATTAACATAATAATAAGAAACTAACAATAATAATTTAATATTAATTGTAATACGACTGCTCTCCAATATCATCCACCAGTAATACACTTCTAAAAAGGGAATTAAGAGCGTTTACCTTGATCATAGAGTTCATCACTCCATTGATGGCATTATTTCATCGATATTCCAATCATCGTTTATAAATGAAAGCTGTGATTAAGCCAAATCTGATCAAATATTGCCGACAGGGAAATTGCGCACTGAGAGCCCAGTTTAGATGCACGGACACTAAATGTCCGCATACCTGGCTTTCGTCATAGATGTGAATGCTCCAAATTAATAGAAAAAGGAATGAAACAAATGCGCTTCATTTCCAATGAAATGTACCGTACAGATATATTGAATTTTTCATTCGTAATGTGAACATCATAGTACTAGTGATGGTGCTTCAAGATGCTATTCCTGTTCTCTGAGCTATAATTTGGAGTAGGGATATGTAGGGGCGCTTGGATGAGCTTGATGAAGATCTAATCTTACTTCGGGGTTCCAGAATCCCAGAATGCTGAACGTGTTTCTCGTCCACCGATGATCAATTCACCCACAGAACGAGGTGATAGCAGGAAATAAATTAGCCTTTCTGCATCGCATGCTGCGATACACACCATTCGACCGCTCTGGGAGCTTATACTGACAAATCTACATGAGTTAGATAAAAATTGTAGGCAGAAATCGAAGTATCATTCACGCTATACTTGTTCGATAAAGTATGATAATAACCGAAAGATGCTTTGGATTTTAGTGTTCATCCTTATTGAAAGAATACACAGTAAACTGAGATGTAGAGGTAATAAAAAAAATATTGACTATCAGACAGGAAAAACCTTCGCACGGAAGAGGAATTCGAGACTTTGAAAGACAATAGATCCGTAAATGAAAGTACATTTCAATTTCAATTGTATTAAAAAATTTTATTTTTACTAAATACTACGGTAAAATAATAATGAAAATGAAGATTGGATATATTAATTTGAAAGTAAGAAACAAGCAATTTTGATGGTCCAGTACGGCTGATAGGAATGCAAAGGAACAAGAAACATTGACATAAGTACTTTTTATTCATCAATCTATCTTAAAAACTGACAAAGATATGAAGAAACTGTGCAAATACTTTCAGTTTTAAGGAAGTTTAACTGAAAATAAAAAAATGTTTCTCCCACTTGTCTAAATTTATTTCTAGTTACTCGAAATTAGTCTTTTTCAGCACCAATTCCCCTTCTACGAAATGAACATTGTACTTTCAGCCAATTTCAGGGTAATAGTACTTTAGAAAACATTCACGTGAGAGTATTTTGCAGGCTAAATATATGATATTGCAGGTAGTTGATATCATTTTCAAGTGATTAAAACCTAATTTATGGTATAAATTTGATCAAGGTATATGGAAATGAAATGTATCTATGACGTGCTGTATGAAGTCATAATTAAACTTCAGAACGATGAACTTTATTTCATGTTTATTGGATATGCAGAGTCTTAACGGAAAAAATGTAGTCAACACTTTGTTGTAACGAAAATGATCGAAATACTAAGCTCACGTAATTTAACGTACAGGGGAGGAACAAATATTCATACACAAATGCCTTTTTAATTTATTATACCGCCAACATATCTAAAAAAATTATTCATGTTATAATCATAAACAGGTGTAAAATGACAAAACATTCATATGATACCAAGAAAACATAAAAATTAATGGAAATCCAAATTTTAACTTTTTTAATGGTGAAATTATATTCACACGCTGTAAAATTCAATTAAACAATTCTTAGACTGCGTCTAGTTTCAAGATTATCGTAATAGAATGCGCTTTATTGTTCCAGTGACAGAATTGTCGCATATTTTTGAATCCAAGAATCCAAAGTAAACGTTCCATTGCTGTTGAGAAAGTATAAAAATGTTGTGCTGTAATTTACACGTATATGTAAAGCTAAGCAAAAATCATTCTGTGAAAGAAATTTGTGGACTGATGAAGGCAAAATAGTTCAACATTGACGTAATTAAAAAATTCATGTGTGAATCTCTGAAAGGGACGAACGCTATTCCAGTTGTTTAATTTGATGGTGGTCCTGAATTGGGGACGTTCCTTTGCAAGAGAAACTGGAAATATAGCAGGAATAGATAGTAGGATGAATGCCCTAAAATATCATATGTTTAATTGATACTTCTATCATATTAGGGTTATTATCAACGAGATAATAACCCTAAGCACACAGTAAAGCCTATGAAGAAATGGTTGGCAAAAAATTATGTCAATACGGTATAATAGATATGTGAGTAGCCAGACTCGATCCAAACAGAGAATTTGTCATTTTTTGAAAATTCAAATGTAATTTAGAGTTCCAACAATCATCCCAGATGTTGTGAGCATGTACGAAATAGAATGAAGTTAGTTAACGACGAGAGTTTGTGAATTATCAATTGTAAACTGCAAATACCGGCGGGTTATTGTTTATGCAGGTAATTGTTAGAATATAATGTATCAAATGCTAACTGTGCATTTTGTGTTTGTGTATTTTTTCCCTATTTAAGATAAAAACATATATGTTTGAATAATTCAGATTTGAAATAGTATGTTTTCGATGCATTGTGCCATCCTGCTGAGATAGATATGGTCATCATATGAATAACAATTTTTTTTGGGTTATTGCAACCATGTCAAATTAAAATATTATTCACGCATATGCTGTAGGTTACTCCCCATTGTGTCATCAGGTCTATGGTGATATGTAATGAATGTTCAGTAATCCATGTTCTAAATATAAGTGTGAACGTTCGGCTTTCATGATACGTATCACACAAGTAAATTGTTTTGGATTATTTCACAAGAGTTGTCCCTTATTGCCATTGAATGATTGTATAAGAACAGAACACGTAGATTACTGGTTTTAGGAGGAATTAACTACGTTCTACAACAGTAATTAATCATTTTATTGTAGAAACATAAATCATTATATACGTTTTCATACCCCTGTGGAGTTTTTCCCACACCATCGTGCTCAAAGGTTGAAACAACGATGGAATTTTAATTAATGCGATAATTTATATTTTTAGGTATAACTTGAACAATTAAATTTATTTAACTTAACTGCACACATTAAATATCTAATCAAAAAAGTGCTGGATCCTTCCGGTCACCGAGAACGCACTTTAATTTCAAAAGTTACGTGGGGTCAGCAAATAAACGCCGTTGAGTCCCGCTGCAGTAGCGACGAGCCGCGATCAACCGCTGGGCAAACAACAATTAGCCGCGATGCCGTCTTCACCCACCAGTGGCGTGGGCAGACTCCATATTCAGTGGCCAGACTCCATATTCAGTGGCCAGGACATAGCTGTGTGTAAAATTGAGTGCAACACAGGAGAAATTGGAGGGCCAACATGGGAAAGTGTGTTCAACAGGAAGCAGAGCCGGGAGGAGCGTAGCTGCAGGACGACACGGACAAGGGAGAAGCCAGAAAGTTTCCTCAGTCAAATTGGGAGCTTCAAGCTGCACATAGGTTGTAGACAGAATTATTATCACGCGTTCTTAACTTAGTATGTTACATATGACACTGTGTTCAGGCTCTAGTGATCTAAGCCGTACCTAAGTGCAGCGTCGCCTTAAAACATGAAGATCGGAGACGAATTGACTAAGCGTTGGAAGTTCTCCGTCGTAGTCTTCCCCGCGTTCCGCTGTGATTAGGCTACAGAAACATTAATGTTAAACAGGTTACATGCCTTCCCGATTTATATGCTAAACTAAACCTAACCCCCATTACCCAAATTCACGCAAGCAGCCTCAATTACCTGACTGTTTTAATGCCGTCAGTATTAAGAATGCGTTTAGTCGAAGAGTTAAAAAGGAAATTTAAGCTGAAACCAGGGAGATGAAAGTGCTCGTTACGGAAAAAGATGGCAAGAATAGTTGAAGGTTTCACTGTGCAAGAAATTAAGGAGAAAAATTCAAGTTTTAAGTTTGAGTACTGAACGCGTAGTCTTCGCGAATAGATGCTCTTTTAACAGTCAGCAATTAATAATTAATTAATAGTTGAGGTAACATTGAGGTAACATTAAACTGCAAGGAACACTTAGAAGGAAATTAAACCATAGATTGCAACTCAATAAAAAGACTAAAATAATATTAATCACACAAACTTAAGGATAGTTAAAGCAAAAGCCTAGCAAGATACATAAAATTACGACTTGTGACGACCCAGGCAGAGACTCCAACTCGTCGTCCTCACAGCTCTCTATTTCCCCTGTAGAACAGTAAAACCCTCCTCCGTTGCGACGACCATGCTCCTTTAGAACGAACACACCTATTGGCTTGATCCTCCAACCCCAGTACACATCCCGTTGGAAGGCGCATTAGGTCCTAAGTGCAATGTCAATTCTAGCAACCCCTTCAGTGGAACTTTTCACACCACACTGGAGTTATTTGAGTAGTTATGATAATATTAAGTCGGAGTAAAAAAATGTGAGTAAAGTTTATAGTAGTTGTACAGGATGAATTAAACAATACAGTTGACAGATTAATGCCCAAAATTATTAATTTTGACTGATGAAAGACCATGACGAGAATATGCATAATGCATTTTTTACACAACTCAAATACGAGAAGAGTTACACTTAAGTATTTTTTTTCAGTCTGCGAACTTGACTGACACCTTGCACACACGCATCCAAAACACTGTAAGAAGAAAAAATATTGATCACATCGTATGAGAATTCAATTATTCTTCCATGACTTATTAGGCGTATTATTATTTTTCGGTACTCTCTTAGTGACATCACCAGCTTGGTCACCATCACCAGCTTGGTCGACTGGATCACCAGCTTGGTCGACTGGATCACCAGCTTGGTCGACTGGATCACCAGCTTGGTCGACTGGTGAGCGAGTCTGCTTGCGAGCGGAAAGACCCGGGTTCGAATCCCGCTGCCGACATGGTTGACGCGGCTAGAAATACGGCATGGGACTTGGGTAAAACAACCGAATGATTATCGAAGTAATTGTCCGACCCAAGAATGGGCCAGAAGGTTCGTTCCTATAGCCTCATTCTATTCTATTCTAATAAGACACTGTTTCAAACCCTCATGCGTGTGTGGAAATTATCGCACTCATCGAATCTTTGCCAATCTTGATTTCGTTATAGCTACACTGAAAGAATATTTATTCAGGTATGTCAGGTACTTTTGACACGTGCCTCAGCTTATCAAAGCAAGTGCTGAGACTGAACTTGTAGTCGTCCAATATAAGCATAAAAAAGTTCAAAATTTTACACAGTCAGTCAGTCGAGGCACGTCTAACTGGCCTCTCAGGAAGCCTGTGCTAAATCCTTCCGTTCTTTTGTCTTAGGTCAACGTAATTAAATTCCTGGCTTTAGGACGAAATTTATGGCTGCTTTTAATTGCACTCCCTTTTAGGAAGCGTATTCACTTATATGGGTTTTAGTTTAGTTAGGGGTAATTACTCCTGTCAGGAAAATGTTTTCATTCTCTATTGAAGTGTCACATTGGGGCTGGTTGTAAATGTTACGAATTCAAAAAGATCAGTGGAGATGGTCATCCTTGCACAAATGAGAACAAATGCGTTGTATGCAAAAAATGAGAAGTCAGTAATTAGGTTGTTGTGTCCTGCAGAAAATTCTGAATTATAGAGCAGTAGAATAGAATAGAATAGAATAGAATAGAATAGAATGAGGCTATAGGAACGAACCTTCTGGTCCATTCTTGGGTCGGATAATTACTTCGATAATTATTCGGTTGTTTTACTCAAGTCCCATGCCGTATTTCTAGCCGCGTCAACCATGTCGGCAGCGGGATTCGAACCCGGGTCTTTCCGCTCGCAAGCAGATTCGCTCACCAGTCGACCAAGCTGGTGATAAGGTCCCAAGTGCAAAAAAAATGCCTTTAATTCTAAAAATACCTTTTATTCACAAAAGTAGAACATTTTTAGATAAATCTAAATTTTCCTAATGATATTAGTTCTCATAACTATTTTACAATCAATATTAAAGTTGCAACATTCCCAATTTAGTTGTGGGGAATTTACGGGTTTAGCGCCATTGAGAAGAATTTTTTCAATTAATGTTTGGTATCTTTCTTCTCGACTTCACAAAAGTTCTACTTTTATGACGCTTATTGTAATTTTTTCATATCATATGAATTAGAAATCAGTGTTTGGTTAGTACGCCTGACGGATCTGTCCAATGGTTATACAAAATTCAAATATTTGTAAAATAATTAGACCTGATTAACTCATCTAACATCAAGCAATTTAACATGATTTATAATTTTTACAATTTGGCATCTTCCCCCATTAAACTGCAAATTTCTCATTTATTACAACCCAAGATATCCTATGACAAAAACTGTTTGGTTCACCAAAAAACGTTGAGCACCAAACAAGTATGTTTCAATTCTTCCTCCAATGGTCTCAAAGTAACTAAAAATAGTAATGTCTTTTGTTCTTTAGTTCTGCCAAAGAATATTTCGAGATGTTATCATGATCTTTAATTGTATGACTGCAGACTAAGAAAACGAATGAAAGAAGTACCTCAAACCACTCTAATAATATAGAAAAAGTTTATACGGATCAAATTATAACCATTCACAGAGGAAGGGTTCAGGAGACACAAAAACATTACTTTGTATGCAAAAAAATGAGAAGCTATTCTACATGTATTCTGGTTTTAATTTGACACTATACCTATTTACGAACCTTTTAGCGTTGTTGGCTAGTAATTCCATAAAAAACGGGGCATTGAAGTACAGTGCACAACGTAATGTATTTGGTAGCACCGGATCTCAACATGTACTTGATTTGAAAGCATCTTTTGGTGGACCTTGTTAGTCGAACCGGGAATTTTCGTGTGTGCATCAAAATTTTCCAGAAACAAATCACGTTTCCCACCAGCAGCTGTAGCATGTATTTAAAAGGAATGTAATGCCTTCAATTAATAACTTCTAAGGCGAATATTTTGGTTAGTAAGATTGGTGAATTTGAAATATCTGTTACTAATGGAAGGGATTTTAAGACAGCTAACCTTTGAATTAACCCTTTCGGTACTGACGGCATCTCTGGTAGCCGCAGTCATTTTTCGCCTATTAAGATGCAGAGCAACACGTGTGTCTGTGCAAACGCTGGTAGGGCAGTGCAAGCTACAGTTTGATCAGGACAATGCAGTGACCGTAAAACATCACAAAGCATCTTTTTTTAAATTTGATGTTAAATATGTTGAAAAAGGTTCTAATATTTGCATCATGGTACCGAAAGGGTTAACCGGGATGTGAAGTAGGGAATAAGGAAATAAAATGTTGGGACAAAACAGTAGGTCATTAAACCAATGCAGATTTACGAATGCCTGAATGAGGTCAGCCTCATTTACCACCTCTCATTTGTCTACGGAACTAGAAATTTATTAGCTAATTTTTCCATATATAGAAGATTACGCAAAATTCTTTGTAATTAGCAATTACAGTCTGTATATTTGTGAATTAAAAGAAATTGAGCTCCCAATTTCATCAATATTCCCATAAACAGTTCATAGGTCATACTCATGACAAGGCCTTCTCCCGTCTATATGAATTTATTTGTTAGATAAATTGTCAAGATAAATATAACCTGAAATTTTCTTCGATTGCTGATGCCCGCCTTACTTCTATAATACGAATTACACTGTTACATAGAAATTGATTAAAGAAACTGACATATGTTGGACAAAAACATGTACTCGGATAACCGATAAATCTAGTAATAGCCTTTTGATAAACGCACAGTTATCTACATCATGGTAGCGACTATGATCACGAAAAACGTGAGTTTTCATGTCCTCTATGGGAAATTTTCACTTGAATGACATCAACGGGTTGTGTCAGCATTGGTATATACGAGAATATGGCGATACGTGAGAGCATTTCCGATTGGTTGATGTTACATTTAGAGTTCCCCTGGGTGAAATTTGTTGAGCGGCAAATAACATGAATATTTTTAATGAGTAAAGACGATTGAAAAGGTTCCTCCTTCAAAAAATTGCATTTCATTTAATTTCCATCTTTGTATGCATTGTTTTCTGATTGTTTTTATTTAATTTACAGCCATTTACGAATTGGGAATGACTTCATACCTTGAATGAAAATAGTTCGTTCCCATGCTGTATATGGTTTAACATTGGGAGTAATCGTTGAATTCAATATACGTTAAATATGATGAATGTAATTTAAAATAATACCTTTTGAAATGCTGTTTGAAATAGCTTTTGCTCATTTTATTATACATAGGTGTATAGTAAATTTATAGTGTCGGGTCTTAATTAAAAATAATATATGTCTACGTCTTTAACGTCATATTAAAACCTAATTAAAACACATAAATACAGAATTATTAGAAGGATATTTTTAACGTTTTGCTTTAGGTAATTATGATAATTCGGATCAATATACTATGTCTAGACTCTGTAGGAAACTGCTTACAATGAATTAACAATAATTTGGAAGGAACGCCATGCATGTCTTTGCAAATGAACTTCTCTCACTGTAAGTATTACAAACGCCATTTCCCCTGTTCTATAGTTGAAATTCAACCTACTGCAGTTTCAATAAACTTCAGCCACATTATTAGAAAATATAATGTGTGCTGTATTCCTACATTCAATTTAATTTATAAAGATACGTTGAATTGTACTATATTTATTTTGGTGACCACATACTGATTTATTAGCTCTATATCACTTGTATATATTTACAGCTCAGATAATACAGATGCAAATTTTTATATGATACGGTGTGAAATATTAAACACACTTCATGTGTTGGCCTAAACATTGACTATGCCTTTAATATTAACCTTCAATATACATTTTTCATCCCTAAACGTGAAGTTGGTAAAACTATTCACTTTAGTATTTTTCCAGACGTTTCTATCAATGTGCTTAATTCTATCAATGCCTCTATTAATGTGCTTAATATTCATTAATTGATGTAGAACTATATGAGAACATGTTTTTAAGCCGATTGTTACAATAGATGGATGATTATAATCGTAAACCGTATCAAATATATCTTGTTTTCCAGTGATAGAAAAGTTGCCACGATCGATTGAATTTTCCGGAGATTAACGAAATGTGATGGAAGCATACGAAACTTAGCTGAAATATTTAGGGAAAGTAGTTTGTGTGCGTACGAAATATTTTCATGCAAACTCAGGAAACGCTAGTCAAAAAGTATAATTATTTTGCTTATTCAGGTTGTACCAATAAAGGACAAGTATATGTATACTAATACTAAACACACATATCATTAAAATGAATTTCTTAACGAGAACGGCATTGTAGAAAAAATATTGCACTCGAAACGGCAAAGGGTGTTAATTTAATTGAAATAATATAATTTCACGAGAGGGAAAGGGGATATGAAGAAATGATAACACTGGATATATAACCATATTTAATGGCCCTTTGCATAGATGTGGCGCTGGGGAAAAAATGGTTAGAAAAATCTCAGGCTTGCATGAAATATGGCGACAAAACCTTCTGGTTAACAAAGAACCTTCATTAACAAGTAAATCTCTCATGGTTAATAGAAGAGTTCTACTGTTGGATACATTTTGTGAATGTTAAAATGTTCATTAAATTTGAGGAGAAAGAAAACAATTTTTTGTTGTAAGTATTGATATAAACCTATTTACAATCAAGAATGTAATTATTATACCGATGTAAAAATTATTAGGGTGGTGTGGAGAAGAAGCAGCATAATTCAGCGTTCTACATTATACCAAAATTCAGATGCAGTTGCAAAATCTAGTATCTGATACATGTCAGTACGTAGTAGTAGAAAATAACAATCAATCCAGTTGAAAAGTAAATATCAAATAAATATCCCTGCATGAGAAAACTTACTCGAGTCTTGAACATACTATGTAGATGATGTCTGCTAAAACAGGACGTATTACTCTCAGATACGTATCAAAATCTTGAATTAAACCTATGAGGTTGAACAAAATTTGAATTTTTAATGCATACATCACTTCGGTGTTCACTCGAGAAGACTTGACTGAAATCCCTCACCCTCATGCTTTAAATCTTCAGGAAATTTCAACAGATAGCGTGTATACAGGATAGGAGGTAGAAAAACATTTTAGTATTTTAAACTTTACTTCCTGGATTCTCAAAGAAACAGCCAAATTAATAAGAAACCCTTAGCAAACAGCCTAGTCCAAATTTTATCGTGTGACCGGCGCCAATTTTCGTCGGAATCGACCGGTAATTATTGCCGTTTTCGTATGACAAACCGATGATTTCTTTCGACAAACCGACGATATTTCGTTGGAATGCATATCGCAAACGCCCGTATTATCGTCGGACCACCGTCAGTTTACCGGTCATTAATGTAATTTTAGTACTAAGTTCGACGATGGTAACCGATTAATAATCGATCTTTTATCATTGGCCTGAAGATAAATTATCATCTGGATTTCGATGTTCTCAAAAATGCCTATTTATCGCGGGTTTATGATCGAAACCGTCTCATTTTTACGATGAATTCTCCACTTCAATAGCTCTTTACTAAAACTGTCATAAGCAGTACAACTTTTCCCAAAAATTGAGTGACTCCCGGTAACAATAGGCAGTAACTTGTGAAACAAATCTGTCCAATTTGCGGAAATTTGAGGACATAAAATATTATCGAAAATACTCCTCAAATCTCAACGAATTCTATGAGTAATGTCTTCAATGTTTTCGTGCTCTCTTAAATTTTACAATGATTTAATAGTTTAGTTTCACAGGGTGGGGCCTATTAATACAAGCTATAATGCACAATTATTAGAAATTACTACGATTCTGATGAATGTTAGAGTAAAAAGCGCTTAAATTGGGTTATTCATCATAGAAAAGGACACACTTACGATAATAAGTCCCACGATAAATGATCATTTCAGAGAGCCAAATGTAATCACAAAAAATAATTTGCATTTGAATGTAAAGAAACAGGTATTCAACAAATATATTTAGGTTGCATGCGCCATTTAAATATAAAATGAATTCTAACAGAAAAACATAATTTGCCGGCTAAGAATTCCATTACAGTTTGGTTCTCAGATGTATAAATACGAGGACTATTTTCATGAATCTTATTCAAAATTAACAATCAAAAAGACCTTTTCCAGCAAAAGATTGTTGGAGACAAGTTAAACTTAAACCTAAATGATTACATTAGTCCCATTATTTGAAGAAATAAGGGTTCACAGTATGAATAAATTTTCAAAAGAAATTACTGATTGAGTTTTAAAGAACTTGTCTTTGAAACTAAAAATACACAAGATAATATAACATTAGTAGCTGCGATCTCCTTTCAAATTAAATAAAAATCAAACCCGCAAGAAAAAACAAACATTGAATCCCTAAGTCCTCTTTGGTATCCTTCGGCTTCGTTCAAAACTCATTCCCTATGCACATTGAATAACCACAAGGACATACACCCTTTTCTGGCATCTAATTTTATACTGAACTGATTTTATTTCCTATAATCCATTCCAAGATATGCCGTGGGACATTCTGCTATACGGGACTAACCTCTGTGAGTGTTATTTCACTGATCAGGGTTAAGTTCTACACTGTCTCTTAAATCACCAGAAGACCTCGGAATAACTTCACTATTTCCACAGACAAGTTCTACTTTTTCAGCCATTCCAGATGAGGGATGGCCAATAGAACCGGTGACGGTGGAGCAAGTACATACACGCGGTGACGAAGAGGCAGTCTAAGTAAGCGAAGGAGAAGCAAGTGGTGACTTTTCCAACTCAACCCGGCATTTTTTGGAGCCAACCCAATCATTGCAATGAGGCAAGACCTCTTGAATCGCTAACACCTTCTGCTTCCTATTTTCGGCATAGCCAACTGCAGCTAAAGTATCTGAGAAATTGAAATGCATTCGTTATATTAAACGTGCAACTGAAAAAAATACAAATAAGTTAAACATTTATCGACTGACGGTGCTCCATCTACCATCGCGCACAGAACAAGCCAAGCTAGCTTTGCTCGGTGTGAACGCAATATTTGGCACCTCTGGCTACGATTGTTTTACGAGGACGTTGAGTTGAATAACTTCTTTTAGAATATGACCATGGATAACGTGCCCTGAAGTACATCTAAGCGGTATAGAGTTAATTTTCATTTATTTTAAAGGCAATTTATAGCTACATCTGTGTAGTATAGGCTAAATCAGATGACTTTGTCAGACTAAAACAAAAGAATCAATACGACCTATACTATAAAAAAGTCAAGAGCTAGCTCATTTTTACGACCAGATCATGAATACAGCAAAAGGAAAATAGTCCAAGGTAGTTAAAGCTGTTGACACTGTAAATACCATGTTGACCAGTATTAACATTAATTCATTTGCGCTATTTTCAGTTTTTCTTACAACACCCGCAAATTGTCGTTAACTGCTGGTACCTACATACTTCTATCTTATTACAGACACGAAAGCCTCTGTAATAAAAATTACAATATAACTATGTTAAAGTCAAAATTTCTACAAAGCTTCCAAAGGACTCCTTAAATGATGGTGTTTAATTTCAATGGTACGTAAACACAGTGATAAGATTCGTAGATACCTTCACCACTATGCTGGAACTTTTTTTGTTGCGTTAAAATAATTCATATAAAATGTTGCACATTCGTAAAAAAGGTTCCTAACTCGGAAAAGCCTGGTTGCATGTCGCCGAATGTAATGGTGCCAACATTTTAAATAGTCTCAAAGGTTTCATTGGGGCTAATGGTCCGTCCAGTGTTCATTAGTGGTCCGTCCAGTGTTTATTAGTGGTCCGTCCAGTGTTCATTAGTGGTCCGTCCAGTGTTCATTAGTGGTCCGTCCAGTTTCATCAGCTTCATCTGGAGTCTTACTGCCTTCAGCTTACTACAGGCGCAAAATTTAGACCACCACCAGCTTGGTCGACTGGTGAGCGAATCTGCTTGCGAGCGGAAAGACCCGGGTTCGAATTCCGCTGCCGACATGGTTGACGCGGCTAGAAATACGGCATGGGACTTGGGTAAACAACCGAATAATTATCGAAGTAATTATCCGACCCAAGAATGGGCCAGAAGGTTCGTTCCTATAGCCTCATTCTATTCTATTCTATTCTAGTGTCGTTTGATGATGTTCCTTATCTCGTATAAATTATAAAAGTTTCCAGTTAACGAAATTGCTTACGATAGAAATGGGCTTGACAATCAAGAAGTTTAAGATGCATAATAAAACTACTCATTTTTTAGAGATATTTAAAAACATTTACGAACTATTCTTTACGCCAAAATTATCTTATTTGTATTTGAAAAAAGTCAACTAAAAAATATGTTTGAAGATTTTCATGAAAAGTTGCATAGGGTTTTTAGTGAGTTTGTATTTATTGAAATTGTTAGATTGTAATACCAGTTTATCCATGGCTGACAGGTAGTAATTTTCTAAAACTAATAAAAATAGATGATTTCTGAGTTACTAACACAATGATAAGCAATGTCAGGAGCAATAATGCTCCTCTGTCCTGGCACACGAGCATCATTGTTCTAGTTTCATGAGGAGGAAAGTTTCTACTAATTTCAAATGCGTGAAATTAATGAGATTTTATTCATTCTGTACGTTCTAAAGTGCCTCATGAATATACTTTCAATAGGAATCTTAATGGGCTGTATACACATATGTATGCATTCAAATGTTCTCGTGTGTTCACAGGTTATCATGTATCCAGTGAGTTCACGTTGGTCCTAATCCAATAATTGCTATACAAATGGAGTTGCAATTTAATTGGTAGAGATAGATAATTTTAAGGAAATGTCTCTATAAAATAAATCAGGACTGATGGGTTCACATGGTCTATTACTGAATAAAGATTTGTATGCCGGCAAAAACAAAATTCACTTATAATCTTTTAAGGTTTTCATGATGTACGTTCGCGTGAAACTCAGGCAAACTGAAAAAAAAGCTATAACACTCACAACTGTTCATGTCTAATTTAAAGAAATTTTATAAGGTCTTGGAAAGACTCTTAACGTTATTTACCAAAAGATTATCTTCTACCAATTAAATAATGGTTAATCTTGTTAAACCTCAATCAAAATCGGTCAAAAACCTCAAAAGCCTACCAACATTCCGTGTGCAATATCATTACTTATTATCAGGTTCCGGTTTTGACATGAAATACGTAATTAAAGTTCGATGCTCGAAGAACTTAAAGCATACAGACGAAATGATGGCGCTATTGGGGGGAGCAAATATCGATTACAGTTGAATTTATGAGACAGAAATGGAGGTAAATGCTCAAAAATAAGCCCAGAGCAAAGTGAATGAACATTCATTTCCAGACCAATAGCAATAAAGGTTTAGAGCTTAAGACTTTTTACTTCAAGACAGCTGCGTGAGATCATAAGCGAAGTAGGTACTCGGTAATGCATGAAGAGCTTTAGAAGTCAAACCAAGACGCGAAAGGCTCATGAAAGATGCGTAGCCTTTCTATGAAAATAGTGTCAGATGGAATTGATAAGAGCGCGAGTGACTTGTGTTTCAGGGTGAAAAAATGGAAATATACAATCAAACCGCTTTATTTGTAGTTGGTGCATGTCACCTGCTCAGAGAAAAACTAGCCAATCATGAGACACAAAAAATAGGGGGAAGGGGGAAATAATAACTGCTATTTAAATTTTGTAGAAAACATATTTTTCGTCAAACTAAGGTATAAGTGAAATACATTGAAATTAGTATGGCGCTTGCATGGCAGGGCTGTACGAAATTCGTATGCAATAAAAACGGGAACTACCTTCTCTTACGCTGTCTCGAGTATGCAACTTGTATCCTTTTTATTTTTTTAGATAAACACCGGTAGAAATTAAAGCGAAAACTACGAACGACGAACAATTGTATTTTTGAGACAAAACCTAATATGACATCCTCATACTGGAGCCGAACAAGTATCCTGCTAAGTGCAGGAGTAATTAAATGGCTAAAAGCACGAGTAGGTTAGGTGACAAAATTCCGATTCCTTAAAACGTTTTCAGGAATAAGATTATCCTCTTAGTATGCCAAGCACGACGTCATCTCTCACCGTCTAGCTGAAGAAGGTTAAGAACAAATTAAAGGTAGAAATCAGAGGTAGAACCTTCAAATCAGAGGTAGAACCGTTTAGAAAATAACGATTAAACAGTGTCCTTGCGTTCATATTGTCATCACATGATACTTTAGTTAACTCATTTCAGCAGAAGAAGTATTATATATTGATGCATAGTTGTTTGTGCATTATACAATACGGTACTTTTTTCGCAAGTGTACATGCTATGTATGTATGTAAGGATTGATAATAATTTTAACAACCTCATGATTATTTGAGGACCAGTTTTTTCTACTTTAGCAGTTCTTTTGAAGAAATAAGGTAAGTGTCTGTTCTGTGTTTAACTTGATCATGTTGGAAGAGGAAAGTAGTGATACATTTCATTATTTTATGACAAATACATCAGTTTTTTTAACTTTTTAGAATTGTCAACTTTTGAAACTGAAATCAATCGAATCACTTCAATCCATTTTTTTAGAGACTTTGAATTTTGGATACCTAGCTAAACATCAGGCTTTTAAATACATAAACAGTACTTATAGTGCTGAATATACTACAGTTTCCTCAGTAGGGGCTGACTGTATTTTTTTGTTATTCTATGAAGGATTTTAATGAGGGAAAAAAGTCAGGAGCGCTTGCACTGGAAATCTGCTTTTGTTCGTCATGATTATATTTTCCTACCAAAAACGTTAATACATTTTAGTAATAAACTAAACTCCTTAAGAAATTCAATTCAGCGTGCACAACTATGTTTTTAAATGACAGAAAATACTCTCGAGTGTCATTGAAGTAGCAGAGCAAAAAGCAGGGGTAAATTTGTGATAAAATCGAAAATATTACCAGCAGCTTTCAATTTTGTAAAAGAAACAAGACAAGAGCATTTTAAGTTTTGATGTACTTTGAGCGATTCATTACTTAATAAGCAACCCGAGTGAAACTTTTAAATCACCTGAACTGGAGCAGTTAAAAAATTTTCAAAACTTCATAAATAAAGTCTACCAGAAATGATAAAAATTCTCGACTGCCTCAGTACTAATAATTTCATACTTTCAGCACCAGTGACTGATGAAATATGTTAACTGTGCATTTGTGTGGTTTAAGAAAAAAGTTGAAAAATACATCAAACCTCAAAATGTATTTATAATGGTAAAAATAAAGAGTATTGGCTTCTCTTCTTCGTTATATCTCAATGCAGAGACAACAGTGCTGCTATGTCACTTGTGCGGAAATGAAATATCTTATCAGAGATTAAAAAATCCTGCAAATAATTAAGTGATTCTTAACTATGAACTGGATTTACCGAGGTAAAAATATAATTGCATCAGGGCTTCCTGGCTGGAGGATATTATCACAGAAAAATGCAGTACAATCAAGTGTTGATTTGATTTCCCTCGGAGGCTGGTGCACTAACCAGTATTATTATTTTTTCCTCTGATTGGCGTGAATTTGAATATCTCATTAATTATGCTGGCTGTAAGCAGAACAAATAAAATCAGTCAGTTTTTAAAAATTTGGAGTAGATAAAAAACCAGTTTATATATATTCATTACAATGAATTACAATGTACAATGAATTATTAGGCTTTGATCGAATAAATTTTGTGTATCTGGAAAGAAACAAGGGAATTATATAACGTACACAATCAGATGTCATTTTCAAAAGTCGATACAATGATTTGGATCATTTTTCCACTCAATGCTCATACATGAATGGTGTATACTTATCTAAGAATTTGTAATGTTTAATTTCAAAATTGGGCGGTAAATATTTACAAATGAAAGTTATGCTTTTGATTCCCTAAACTGAAGCAGAGATATAAAACAGACATAACTATAATGTTGTAATAGAATTTTTTTGCTAAATACGAACATATTTCAAGTCTAAATGCTGCCCAGGTGAAAAAATGAAATATCACGACTTCAATACTTTAATCTATGCTCTGAGAATTACAACGTATTAGTTGCACTTCTATGCATATTCTATTTAGGAAAAATTATAGAACCATGTAAGACTACAGTTCTGTACTGAGTAGAAACGCGTCATATACTTGTTCTACTGTATATCAGCACAGGCAAAGCTTCCATCTAACGCAGTCAGTCAATTCATTGCTGTATTTTTGTACGTTTCATTCCACATACCGAATAATACGAAGGGTGTAAAATGCTCTCACAATCTTTTACAGAAATCATTGAACACCATTCCTGAATTACAAAGCCTGGCTGACAAAAGTGTGTGTTCACTTTTATGGAGAAGAGTGGACACCTGAGCAGCCATTATTAGCATTAGCCGAGCAAAGCTAGTTAAGGTCTAAGCTGCATGCCTGTGCACATGATTAAAAAATACTGTATTACAAATGCAAGTTAATGGTGGTAGCAAAATAAAAAGAGGTTCGTATATACATTCCTGATGATTGAATATTATTTTTATGAATGAACTTCACGTTTAGGTGCCATATATAACGTAACTTATTATTCTCATGAGGTGAGTTATAGTTTCAATATTTTGGAATAGTAAAAATTCTCCACATCTGACATTATATATTTACATCTGATAGTGTTGCTCTGTATTATTTTTACTACGGTATTATTTCCTGACATAATCACTTTATGCACGTATAGCTTACCTTTGAATTTCATAGTTTCGTATTGAAACAGCGTATGTCTGACATTGTACGTTATTTCTCATCATACGTTATTGTCGGATAATCATTCACAGTTTTCTATAGAATTTGTTTTACATAATGTCGTTTCATTTATAAAAATATGGCATCATTGAACAATTCTCATTAAATTCTGATGCGACTCTTTTTTTACTAGAATTCGCGTATGGTAAGTACATGCAAAGAACATCCTAGAGTATGAAACATCACTCATTTTCTAGAGTTTTGCATCGTGTAGTCATTGCTTTGATAAATTCCTTGAAATCACGATTGTAGTAAAACATTTGCACAGCTTAGGACTTTAAATAAAATGATTCCCAGTTCAATTTTTGTGACAGTAGTTATAAAGATTGATAACTGTATTCATAAACAGATGACGAAAGTGAAATGTTTCGATTGTTATTACACAACTGAACCAATGCCAGCTAAATTGTCAGATTTTTCTTATTTAGCACTTTTGGTCTTCTATGGAGGGTGCTATTGCATGGAACAATAGGAACGAACATGAAGTAATTCACAAAGTACACTAAGCCTTTCATATCAATTATGAGTGCAATCACCGTGTGATTTACATAGAATAGGATAGAATAGATGAGAATAGAGTAGAATGAGGCGATAGGAACGAGCCTTTTTGGCCTATTCTGTGATTGGTACCCAAGTCCCATGCCGTAATTCTAGCCAAGCGATGGTCATACACAAACTGACCACCGCGGCAGCAGGCCTCGAACTCGGATCTTCTCGCATTGCAAGCAAGTTCGCTCATCAGCTGATCAAGCAACAACATCTAAAACTACACTCTCGAATTTTAAACCAGTTTAATACATTTTTTCTTCTAATTTTTTACCTCAATTGATGGCTCAAAGTGCATGATCTCATTTAATTTCACGTCCTATAGGTTAGGAATAGAGGCGCTCATTGTGTACCCCTCTGGTTACGTGTCACGTATTGATGCAGTAATTCGTTTAGGTTCTCACGTTTTACAGTAGACCTGATACGATCAAGCGAAGTGCTTCTGTGACTGAATTTTACAGCACCGCCAGGTTCCAAGTAGTAATGGTACGTAGGTTGTACTCTTCATAAGCCTTCGAAGAAAAAAGTCCTTAATAGTTCAGTCCGCTGACATCGCGGCAACTGGCAGCAGGAAGTCATCACCTTAATTGCCCTCTGCCTAAAACATTTCTACGATAACAATAGACTTAAATGGGGTCGTATATGATTTCAAACTTTTTTTACATATTAGGTACAACTTATTATTAATATTATGTATGATTTATCATAGAATGATTGTTAAACGTTAGTGATGTTTTATATTTTTGATTACCTGATACATATCAGAAAGACGGGCGCAAATTGCGAACTATACTTTCTTTTCAATCTAAGCTAAAGTTAAATTACTCTACCGTTCAAAAACAATAAAATGTTATTATGATATGCCGATTATAACAAAAGATGGTGTAGAAGTATTTGTACGTATATTATGTACAAATAATATATAAATGTCAATTTCAGAGCTACTTAAATTTATCATAAATGTAGGCGTTAATCGAAATGTGGTCATATACATATACCCTCTGAGAAAATAGTATTTTATGTCACGAATGAATAAGATGCATAGAAAAGTGTTATTAATTTTCTTTATAAAGCTTAAATCAGATTCAAACCAAAAACTAAAAATTTACGATACATACATAAATAATTGAAATAGATATGTAATTAGGTTTTTCTGAGAGTTTTGTCGTGAGGAAGGAACCAACTGTTTCAGATAGAGAAAGGTTAAACAGCTTTACCATCGAAGAAGATACGACTCTGGGACAACACGAAAATCATTGATTTTTGGTGGGCTTTGAGCAATTTTTTAGGTGTGGTACGAATTTGTATTGCCCCATACCTGCACGATTAGCCGTTTAATTTTCAGTCAAGTGAAATATCACTTCATCACTGTGAATCAATTACGTATAGCACCTTGTTGAAATTCTTGAAAATCTCTGTAAATTCTTACAAAACTTAAATTTTTTCCACGATCTTTGAGGTGGAGTTTTTGCACTAATGCAGTTTGTACGGGTGAAACTGTGCCCGTTTATGTAGAATCTTACAAAATGTGTATCTGATGAGTAGTAACTTTCGACTGACTCATTATGACCAATTAGGGCCACGCTCCAATGCTCCTTTAACTCAATAACTGTCTGACAGTGCTAGTCGGTCAAAATGTTTCAGTCCCTTTTCACAGATACATCCTTTTATGAGAAAATTGTTACACCATATCCAAATGGATTTGGGTGACGGAAGGATGCTTCAGCCTGAAAGTACGGTCACAACACTGTTTGATTGTTATGTACTGTTATCTTTGATTTCTCTGCATTACTGTAATTTTTGAGAAAAGCTGCCTAATAACAGGAAAAATTACATTAGCGGTGGTGAGAACCTGTTCGAAACATATTAATCAATATGTCTGAATGAAAATAAATACTTATGCTACTGAGATGTCAAGCATTAGCTTTGTGGGCACTCATCTGCACACTTGTTTCATTTTTTACGAGCGTCTTCGTTCTGGGAATATTTCTCGTGATATTTCATCTGAATTGGTGCCATGGTAAATAATACATGCTCTGGAGCGTGTGATGTTCAGAAACTTACGAACATATTTGCCACGCCCTACGAAACCCAATACCCATTGTACATTTTTACATTAATATTTCCACCTATTATACTTCTTTGAACAGTTTCGTCTGGTAGTTTGAGATTTTCCCTCACCTTCAAAGCGGTTTGTATCTCTAATTAAACGTTTGAATGAAGAAATTTATTGGCAATAATCTACAAGTTTTATCTAATTTCACGTTTATGCTCCAATGATAGCATCATCATCATCTCCTTTTCAAATTGTGTTTATAAAACGCAGAGCTCAAGAGCGTCATCAAACAGTTTCATCGTCCTTAGTTGCTTATTAGCACTTTGAGATATTCGAATTTGAGCAAAATAAAAATTGCATTTGATTCTGGAAAATTCAAGAATAATCTAAGCGACTCTACGAGAGATTGGGCACAACCATGTGGTACACATGCTGTTGTGCTGTTGATTCCGGATGATAATGGAATATGATTTTGCAATGGAGAGTCAATTTTAAATTTTTAGCCCTGTATTTTCAGTGATTCAGATGCAAAATAGGATACGCAGAAAAACTGTTTTAAACTGTGTGGAATATTCAGTGTAATTAAAGTCTTGAAATACAAAGCATTTTAATTACCACTCATACGCTTTATAACAATTTCAAATTTGAATTAGGGTATGGACACCCGCTATAAAAATTGTTCACATTAATTAGTTTGTCATAAGCTTCTTCTATATGAAACTGAAATGATCAGTAGCATCATTATGAGCGATCAGTTAAATTTAAAACCCCGTGCATTCTCCAAGAGTCAATTATGCCCGTTATAAAGGTTTGATATTATTAGATGATATCCATAAAGGAATAAATGTACTTACTCAATAATCTAATTTTTCGCATCAAAGTTTTGACATGTGAATTTCATATATATTTCATTTGATTTTGTTTTTTTTCTTGATATATAAACATAATCTATATGAAATTTGAATGACTTAGTATCCTATCTTCACTTCATGACAAACATTTTAGGGACTCATACATATAATACAAAATGCTTGCTAATATGGAATTAATAACAAGTGGCTGAACAAGTACCCATCATTTTGAATGTTATTTTTTCTTCTTCTAACTAAAGTAGGGGGCAGCATAGTATGAACCTGGAATTGAATCAGTTCATCTATAAGTTTATCTTACACGGAATGAATTATGAATGAATGTAAACTCAACTAAGATTAAAATTTCCGAAAAATAGGTTTGAACACTGCTGATTTTCTTATCTTCACCCTCGGTTGTTACACTTGTATAAAATAAAGTCACTAAGAATCGCGACTACAGGAATAAATGCCAGAAGGCGAAATAAAAAGGGCTAGATTTAATTCAATATGCAGTGCCTGAAAAAATATTCAAGCTCCGGTGTTTTTTGAAGTATGATACTTGTGTAGTGGGGAATCAAAAGCTGTTTGGAGGTTTAACTCATTTTTATCTCGTCTACTCATTACATTGTTTTCGACAATCGAAATTCTCGGCAATAGTTATTATGTTGCTGCCGAATACCGTGAAGTGGTTCAGGCAGCAATTATAATCGTCATACAAGATATTGATCCGCTGATACCAAATCTAGCAAACATTTTCTTTGAACTGAGCTTCAAAGCTTTTTGAGTTATCTATTATCGAAAATCACGGAGGTAATTTGTATGGAATACATTTCATGTTTTTCTCAAAGTATCGTTATGTTGTGCTTAGAGCTGCAATTTTCGTTATGTTATGAAGGGGAAAAATCAGTATTGCTTGGGTAATAAGATCTGTTTGGTCGAAAACGTTATGAAATTAACTAGTTTCATTTCTGCCTGGATACAAACGGATTTTGAATTATTGCATCCTTGATCGTCAGATCACAAACCTTTATTATTCTGCCCATTCCCTTTACCAACTTTACTGGTATCGTATCTTATCGTTCTCATCAAATTAGTTCGATATTTCGATGTTTTGTACCAGTAACTGGGCCTGTAATTCGTAATGACTTGAAAGCTATCAACTCGGCTGTTCAGTATTCACGAAAAGATATTTATTTCTCTGACTCTCGAAGTAATCTTTACGTTGCATTTTATCATTCTGACTTGCAGACGAGTTATTCCAAAGTTTTAGACAGCAGAATGGTTGTCCAGGTGTTCAACAAAAAATTATTACTGTATTTTAATCACATTAGGATAGGAAACTAAACCAGAAATTATTTTACGTGTGCAAGATGTAGTTCTATCAACAGTAATTAGAATATTGAGAAACACTTCATATGTACTGTGAGGGGAAATAATATTTCGATTTAATGAAAAAGGTTATTTATCAGCAGTTATATAAAACATATATTAATGAATCCTATTATAAGACAGTTCCAGCGAAGACAAACATATTCAAGTAACGGAAAAATTACATTTGTCATATATTTATAAGGTATTTCAGGCAATAGCCAGCGAAGGAATATTTGGGCACATTATCGTCTCAGCCTGTAATTTTTTGAATTTATACTTTCAGAACAATCATTGTCCAAAGAACATTTCAAAAATAACAAAACAGCATAGAGAGAAGCCGATGTTAGGTTATCGGTGAAACTGCACGTCATTCATGTTTAAACAGTCGCACTAATAACATGTGAGGGGATACATGATCAGGCCACAACAGAGCCCTAGCCTCTCACCAGGCCCGAGCAAGAGTAGCGCAAGAGCCCACGTGTCCTGCCTGCGGCGCCGTGGACCAGACCACCAGCCACCTCTTCAGCTGCCCCAACACCCCTACCCACCTTACCACTCTGGACCTCTGGCTGGACCCGGTGTCCACGGCAACCTTCCTCTCCAGTGTCCCTTCACTCTCAACCTATTTCCCTCCTCCAATCCGCCCTCCACCGGAGCCTCCCCGCACCCCGAGTCTCCCCCCAGATCACCCACTGGGCGAACAACAACAATATGAAAATTCTAGCAGACAGTCTATTTTATAGCCTCTGTTGAAATGTGTGTAACTTCAAGAACAGAGGTAAGTGGTACTCTCTAAACAACTGAAAAAAAAATAACCTGAGGGGAAATAAAAATAAGAAAAAATCGTATGCGAGGAAACTGCTAAAAAGACTAAGAAACATCAATAGCAAATGTTTTGATGTTCTGTTTTAGATTCAATTAAATTCAATTCGACCTTCCACTGCAGCCAAGTGGTTTAAACGACTTGTGCGTGAGCTGCGAGGTCCTTGTTTTCAAACGTTTGAATACCAAAGTAGCCGACGAATTTTATCAGCTTGGGATGCAGGGACCAGGGAAGCTGGCACACTGACTGGATTTAAACTGACTACTTCCCCAAAATTTCCAGGTCATCGAAACATATCCCTATGACCATCTACCTCAAGTCACACGGTGGACGAGAACAGTAGTTGGAAGCATGGTCACTAGTCGTAAGCTGTTAGCATTAAGATTTAAAAAAAATCATTGTAGAGTTCATATATATCTCAATAAAAAATAGTTTTTTCTTTCTTTCTTCTCTATTATGAGTGTGAATATGCGTGTGAATATTTGAATTGTTACTATAATCGAGAAAAATAGAAATCGATGAAAAAAATGTAAAACTTTTTGCAATACTTTAAACTATGGAACTATAAACTAGGAAAAGTCAAAAAGATGAAATAAATAAATGGAATATTCTAATATTACGTTACCAGCGAGAAATCTGAAATTGTCAATATAAATTAGAGACAAGTACCCTGCAATTTTTAATAATGAGTTTTGTATGGTTACGATGGATAGGAGAAACCTACATTACTATTATGGCATCCGTAAGAAAATTATAAGCGTTTTTTTCTGGTAACGTTCTTTATAAGATAGTTGAGTGATTTCAGTAGGCTTATGTGTAATGTAAGTACTTAAATTTACAGTGGGAGAATCTGCCTTTAAATAGGATAGAATGTGCAGCCTCAAAAAAAAACCATAGCCTGTATATTTCGCCGAAAATTTTCCTGTATTTTCACGAAAAAATATTTTAAAAAGTGCGTAATAAATTTTAAACTTACTTGGGCTAACCCAAAGTAAGCTACAAATCCCTTTTATAAACATGAATCAGATGTATTATTTTCAACACAATGCCTGATGTCCGGTATACCACAGGGCTTAAAAAAACATGATATTTTTTATATCAGATAGTATTAATTAATACTATCTCAAACCTCAATCTCCGTTTTGAAGCACAACTGATTACAGTAATATTCCTTTTAACCGGCGCTCGCTGGCCAAGCTTTATTTATTTATTTATTATGTTTTTTTGTTTTTTAACTGCTTTAAGCAATTGATATTGTTTTCCTTTTATGTCTAGCGTGTCTATGAATTATTTGTGGTTACTTGGGTGATATTAACCGTCAACTGCAAAGTCCCATGGGNTTGCGTTCATATTGTCATCACATGATACTTTAGTTAACTCATTTCAGCAGAAGAAGTATTATATATTGATGCATAGTTGTTTGTGTATTATACAATACGGTACTTTTTTCGCAAGTGTACATGCTATGTATGTATGTATGTAAGGTTTGATAATAATTTTAACAACCTCATGATTATTTGAGGACCAGTTTTTTCTACTTTAACAGTTCTTTTGAAGAAATAAGATAAGTGTCTGTTCTCTGTTCACCTTGGTCAAGTTGGAAGAGGAAATTAGTGATACGTTTCATTATTTTATGATAAATACGCCAGCTTTTTAACTTTTTAGAACTGTCAAATTTTGAAAGTGAAATCAATCGAATAACTTCAATTCATTTATTTAGATTCTCTAAATTTTGAATACTTAGCTAAACATCAGGCTTTTAAATACATAAACAGTACCTATGGTGCTAAATATACTGCAGTTTCCTCAGTAGGGGCTGACCTTATTTTTTTTGTTATTCTATAAAGGATTTTAATGAGGGAAAAAATTCAGGAGCGCATGCACTGGAAATCTGCTTTCGTTTGTCATCATTATATTTTCCTACCAAACATTAATACGTTTTAGTAATAAACTAAACTCCTAAAGAAATTCAATTCAGTGTGCACAACTATGTTTTTAAATGACGGAAAATACTCTTGTATGTCATTGAAGTAGCAGAGTAAAAAGCGGGGGTAAATTTGTGATAAAATCGAAAATATTACCAGCAGCTTTCAATTTTGTAAAAGAAACAAGACAAGAGCATTTTAAGTTTCAAAGTACTTTGAGCGATTCATTACCTAATAAGCAACCCGAGCGAAACTTTTAAATCACCTGAACTGGAGCAGTTAAAAAATTTTCAAAACATCAGAAATAAAATCTACCAGAAATGATAAAAATTCTCGACTGCTTCAATATCAATAATTTCATACTTTCAGCATCTGTGACTGATGAAATATGTTAACTGTGCATTTGTGTGGTTTAAGAAAACAGTTGAAAAATACTACATCAAACCTTAAAATGTATCTATAATGGTAAAAATAAAGAGTATTGGCTTCTCTTATTCGGTATATCTCAATGCAGAGATAACAGTACTATATCTCTTGTGTGGAAATGAAATATCTTATCAGAGATTAAAAAATCCTGCAAATAATTAAGTGATTCTTAACTATGAACTGGATTTACCGAGGTCAAAATATAATTGCATCAGGGCTTCCTGGTCGGAGGATATTATCACAGAAAAATGCAGTACAATCAAGTGTTGATTTGATTTCCCTCGGAGGCTGGTGCACTAACCAGTATTATTATTTTTTCCTCTGATTGGCGTGAATTTGAATATCTCATTAATTATGCTGGCTGTATGCAGAACAAATAAAATCAGTCAGTTTCTAAAAATTTGGAGTAGATAAAAAAATCAGTTTAAATATCAGGTATTCATTATTGATGTACAAAGAATTATTACGCTCTGATCAAATAAATTTTGTGTATCTGGAAAGAAACGAGGGAATTATATGTACAATGTGCACACTCAGATGCCCTTTTCAAAAGTCGATACAATGATTTGGATCATTTTGCCACTGAATGCTCATACATGAATGGTGTATACTTATCTGAGAATTTGTAATGTTTAATTTCAAAATTGGGCAGTGAATATTTACAAAATGAAAGTTATGCTTTTGATTCCCTACATTGAAGCAGAGATATAAAACAGACATAACCATAATGTTGTAATAGAATTTTTTTGCTAAATACGAACATATTTCAAGTCTAAATGCTGCCCAGGTGAAAAAATGAAATATCACGACTTCAATACTTTAATCTATGCTCTGAGAATTACAACGTATTAGTTGCACTTCTATGCATATTCTATTTAGGAAAAATTACAGGACTTTGTAGGACTACAGTTCTTTATGAGTAGAAACGCGTCATATACTTGTTCTACTGTATATCAGCACAGGCAAAGCTTCCATTTATCGCAGTCAGTCAATTCATTGCTGTATTTTTGTACGTTTCATTCCATATACCGAATAATACGAAGGGTGTAAAATGCTCTCACAATCTTTTACAGAAATCATTGAGCCCCATTCCTGAATTACAAAGCCTGGCTCACAAAAGTGTGAGTTCACTTTTATGGAGAAGAGTGGACACCTGAGCAGCCATTATTAGCATTAGACGAGCAAAGCTATGTAGTTAAGGTCTAAGCTGCATGCCTGTGCACATGATTAAAAAAATACTGAATCACAAATGCAAGTTAATGGTGGCAGCAAGATAAAAATAGGTTCGTATATACATTCCTAATGATTGAATATTATTTTTATGAATGAACTTCACGTTTAGGTGCCATATATACCGTAACTTATTATTCTCATGAGGTGAATTATAGTTTCAATATTTTTGAATAGTGAAAATTCTCCACATCTGACATTATTTATTTACATCTGATAGTGTTGCTCTGTATTATTTTTACTACGGTATTATTTCCTGACATAATCACTTTATGCACGTATAGCTTACCTTTGAATTTCATAGTTTCGTATTGAAACAGCGTATGTCTGACATTGTACTTTATTTCTCATCATACGTTATTGTCGGATAATCATTCACAGTTTTCTAGAGAATTTGTTTTACATAACGTCGTTTCATTTATAAAAATATGGCATCATTGAACAATTCTCATTAAATTCTGATGCGACTCTTTTTTTACTAGAATTCGCGTATGGTAAGTACATGCAAAGAACATCGTAGAGTATGAAACATCACTCATTTTCAAGAGTTTTGCATCGTGTAGTCATTGCTTTGATAAATTCCTTGAAATCACGATTGTAGTAAAACATTTGCACAGCTTAGGACTCTAAATAAAATGAGCTACAAATTAGGTTTTTCATTTCACGTTGTCCTCATCAAATTCAATTCATTTTATGATTTCCATTTCAATTTTTGTGACAGTAGTTATAAAGATTGACAACTGTATTTATAAACAGATGACGAAAGTGAAATGTTTCGATTGTTATCACACAACTGAACCAATGAAAAACAATAAATAAATATAAAAAATAAAGTGTCAGATTTTTCTTATTTGGCACTTTTGGGCTTCTATGGAGGGTGCTATTGCATGGAACAATAGGAACGAACATGAAGTAATTCACAAAGTTCATTAAGCCTTTCATATCAATTATGAGTGCAATCACCATGTGATATACATAAAAAAAATAGAATAGATGAGAATAGAGTAGAATGAGGCGATAGGAACGAGCCTTTTTAGCCTATTCTGTGATTGGTACCCAAGTTCCATGCCGTAATTCTAGCCAAGCGATGGTCATACACAAATTGACCACCGCGGCAGCGGGCCTCGAACTCGGATCATCTCGCAATGCAAGCGAGTTCGCTCATCAGCTGATCAAGCAACAACATCTAAAACTACACTCTCGAATTTTAAACCAGTTTAATACATTTTTTCTTCTAATTTTTTACCTCAATTGATGGCTCAAAGTGCATAATCTCATTGAATTTCACGTCCTATTGGTTAGGAATAAAGGCGCTCATAGTTCACCCCTCTGGTTACGTGTCACGTATTGATGCAGTAATTCGTTTAGGTTCTCACGTTTTGCAGTAGACCTGATACGATCAAGCGAAGTGCTTCTGTGACTGAATTTTACAGCACCGCCAGGTTCCAAGTAGTAATGGTACGTAGGTTGTACTCTTCATAAGCCTTCGAAGAAAAAAAAGTCCACAGCACTTCAGTCCGCTAACATCGCGGCAACTGGCAGCAGGAAGTCATCACCTTAATTGCCTTCTGCCTCAAACATTTCTACGATAACAATAGACTTAAATGGGGTCGAATATGATTTCAAACTTTTTTTACATATGAGGTACAACTTATTATTAATATTATGTATGATTTATCATAGAATGATTGTTAAACGTTAGTGATGTTATATATTTTTGATTACCTGATACATATCAGAAATACGGGCACAAATTACGAACTAAACTTTCTTTTCAATCTAAGCTAAAGGTAAATCACTCTACCGTTGAAAAACAACAAAATGTTATTATGATATGCCGATTATAACAAAAGATGATATATAAATATTTATGCGTATATTCTGTATAAATAATATATAAATATCAATTTGAGAGCTACTTAAATTTATCATAAATGTAGGCGTTAATCGAAATGTGGTCATATACATATACCCTCTGTGAAAATAGTATTTTATGTCACGAATGAATAAGATGCCTAGAAAAATGTTATTAATTTTCTGGATAAAGCTTAAATCAGATTCAAACCAAAAACTAAAAATTTACGATACATACATAAATAATTGAAATCGATATGTAATTAGGTTTTTCTGAGAGTTTTGTCGTGAGGAAGGAACCAACTGTTTCAGATAGAGAAAGGTTAAACAGCTTTACCATCGAAGAAGATACGACTCTGCGACAATACGAAAATGATTGGTTTTTGGTGGGCTTTGAGCAATTTTCTAGGTGTGGTACGAATTTGTATTGCCCCATACCTGCACGATTAGCCGTTTAATTTTCATTCAAGTGAAATATCACTTCATCACTGTGAATCATTTATAGCACCTTGTTGAAATTCTTGAAAATCTCTGAAAATTCTTCGAAAACTTAAATTTTTTCGATCTTCGAGGTGGAGTTTTTGTACTACTGCAGTTTGTACGGGTGAAACTGTGCCCGTTTATGTAGAATCTTACAAAATGTGTATCTGATGAGTGGTAACTTTCGACTGACTCATTATGACCAATTAGGGCTACGCTCCAATGCTCCTTTAACTCAATAACTGTCTGATAGTGCTAGTCGGTCAAAATGTTTCAGTTCCTTTCACAGATACACCCTTTTATGAGAAAATTGTTGCACCATATCCAAATGGATTTGGGTGACGGAAGGATGCTTCAGCCTGAAAGTACGGTCACAACACTGTTTGATTGTTATGTACTGTTATCTTTGATTTCTCTGCATTACTGTAATTTTTGAAAAAAGCTGCCTAATAACAGGAAAAATTACATTAGCGGTGGTGAGAACCTGTTCGAAACATATTAATCAATATGTCTGAATGAAAA